>JARFOC010053400.1:0-19757 GCA_031763485.1 Osmoderma eremita | reverse complement strand
AATATGTGTCACAAATTCCATATTTTACCTTCCAGAAACTACTATTTACACAACAGTAAAGCACATATAATTCAGAAAACGATCTTCAAACACGATACAACAACAATGGCGTTCCATATGACTCATTACCTGAATACGTGAATCATAATACAAATTTTAAAATTATTGGATATTGGCGCGCTGAGCACCGCCATGCGATCAGTGTCTGAACTAACGTCGAGATTCCGAGAATTTTATATGATGATAAATAGGCATGTACCCCATACCGTAAACGCCCGTCGCATGGAGCAATTTATAAATTCCGTTATCATAACTGTCGCACATGCGCAAACTTGCCTAGATTTGAATTTAAAAGTCGTCGAGGAAGTCCTGTGGCAGCTGTTAATCAGCATGGTGGTACGATTTACCTAATTTATCGAATTAGTTCCATGCATTATGGTTTATACCCCTCCATTTTTTTTGTAATAATCATTACATAATTCATATGTTGTCGTTTACCTATTATATTACTAACTTAGGCAGGTATACCTCAATTTTTTCAAGTTGAATGAATGACACAGAGGCTAATACGTTAGCCACCTGCACAGTTCTGTTGATGATATTTCTAAAACGATTTCTTAAATATCCCTTCAAACAATAAATCTACCTGGTAACTAGAATAATTCTGCCGGATTTGAAAAAAACCGGTACAAGTCATAAAATTAAAAACTAAATGAATCATCATCGTAGAGCCCCTACAGCTGTCCAAATTTCAAATGTTTCGTTTGAAATGACATGTAAACGAACGCTATGATTGGTCGAACGTAAGCCCGTAACGTAAAAGTTAAATCTTGACCAACTTTCTATTACGGGCCTACGGAACGCCGTAATTTATAAATGGTTAACACATATACACTATTCCCCATGTTCTGCGTGTGGTTACGGTATACGAGCGGGCAGGCGGACGACAATCTCTAAATCAGGCTTTAGAGTTGTTTAAAAGCAGGGCCATTATCGTATTTATTAATATATTTGTGTATACTGTTTTCTTTTTACTATTCTATTATTAGTTCCGAATTGTTGGATATTAAATATTATTATTAGATATTATAGTATATCAACATAAACAAAGTAAACTAGAACAGCTGTCGGTCGCGGTTTGGTGTCTGTTATTTATTGTGTCCGCATTACAATAAACAACGTAAAATCAGATTTAATTGGGCCATATGTCCCCGAATTAAAATGACATCGCTCTCCCTCGAAAGAACAAGATAAAGTAATAAGAAAAAATTATTGCTGAAGTTATCGTGATTATAAATATGGTGATGCATTAAACTTTTTTTAGGCCCCTTGTTGCGGAAAAACATACACATGTCGCTTTTGCCATAATAGTAAGGAAGATCATGAATTGGATAGAAAGTCCGTACAAAGCGTTGTGTGCTTGGTATGCGGCCGACAACAACGTGTGAGGTTGTCTTGTGCTTATTGTGGTGCTCGATTTGGTAATGTACGTACCCGTTTATAGTGGATTATATGATAATTTGAAAATGATTTTTTCTCACTATTTTCAGTATTTCTGCCTAAAATGCCGGCTTTATGATGATGAAGACAAGAAACAATTCCATTGTGACTTGTGTGGTATATGTAGAGTTGGTGGAAAAGAATGTTTCTCACATTGTTCTAATTGCAACATGTGTTACAATAACCGCTTGTTTGCAAACCACAAGGTATGTTATTAATTTTACTTCCACATAGTATATTCGACTTCTTAAATTCCGAATTTTTGTCTTTCGCGGTCGATGTATTAGTCATCCTGTATTTTAAGGACTTGTGTCGTCGGGTATCATCGGGCACCCGCAAACCACACCTCTTTCTACAGGGTTATATCAAAAACTAAACAGACCAATATAAATATAGGTATATTCTCTTTGGAATAGAGAAGAAAAGTGTGACGTAAATTTTGTTTGGAAACCTGCACAGTCTTGCCTTAAAAATAATTAAATTATTAAATAGAAAATAAACACAATATAAAGAAAGATCCAAACACATGTAAATAACGGAATGGCAGAAAATTAATAGGCTATTTCTTTTGTTTGGAAACCTAGACAGCGTAAAATGATAAAAAATATCATTCTTTTAATCATTTTACGCTGTTGGCGGCACTGCGTAGGTCTCCAAACAAAACAAATCGATGTCATCACTTTTCTTCTTCATTGAGAATCTATGTGTGTAAAAAAATATAGATGGTTTTTAAGAAATTTTATTGTTTGTGTTGTTGAAAATGACCAGACAAAAAGTTCAAAATTGAATATAATAAATAAATAAGTGTAGTTTTAATACAGATTGCTCCATCTATGTAGTAATAATAGTTTTATGATAAATAATAATAATAAATAAAGCCATTGTTCCCGATACATTCGCTATAGTAATGGCTTTTGAACTGTATATTCTAATAATAAGCATGTTTGTCTGTGGCTTATTCGTTAACAGATAAACATTACAGCTTTATCTCGCTAGCATATGGTGTTTTTTGATGTTTGTCCACGGATCGTGCTGGCATACGGTATATCAGATCCATTGTTCGGCGTAGACATTATTATATCTATGTGCACATTTGATGTATATGTCCGTATAACACCGTACACGCGCTGTGGGGCTGTTGGACTTTATATCTGAAGTTGGCTGGGCGCAACCGTCTATTGTGTGTAAGCGAAAGCACAGCCACCGGATGCCTTTCCAACTTCTCTTCGTACCCAGCCCCTTATATATGCGCTCGTTTCTGGTCCCGCGGTTGGTGCACTGGTGTGGTAGCAGGTCGGCAGCAAGCGGGCGCGCGGCTCGGCAGGCGGTTGTAGCCCGGCAACTGTCCTGAAAACCAATGGGTCTTCGGTCGACGGCCGTTGTTGTCTATTTTTTTTGGGCGCGCACAAAGTAGTCCTTAACAGTGCTGTTACAAACTTTTTATAGAACGTATTTACAACTACATTATGTTTAACTTCATTAAGAATGATAATTACGTTGTACTATATAGGTTTATGAACATGTCGTTCGAAAGGTAGTTAAATAGCTAAATAGGAACACAATAAAAATTAATAAAATTAATGTGACAATCATTTAAACTATGTATTTATTTTCAGTGCATTAAAAATAGCGGAACCGATAACTGTGGACTATGTTTGGAACCACTACATTCCTCCGTTACGAACTTATCAGTTCCAACCTGTGGTCATCTCATTCACGAAAAATGCTTCAAGAATTTGGAACAAAATGGAATAACGAAGTGTCCAATATGTCGCGATACTTTCCAATTTTATATGTAGATTTATTTTTAGGAAGAAATGTGTATTGTATCTATATAATTCTATTATGAAAAGAGATTGACTACGTGTCTTAATATTATAAAATAAAATAAGTGAAACGGCGTGTATCTTTCTAGTCCAATATCATTATTAGTTTTTGTTGTAATGCACAGGGTCAATAATTAAGAACACATTTATTGTGTTATAACATATCAATCAAACATACACTAAGTAAAAGCGTGAACTGCTACCTACTTTTCAACATAATCGCCACCAATGTTAAAGCACTTATCCCAGCGAGGCACAAACTTCTGTAAACCCTCTTGTAAAATACTGCCTTACTTCCTCTTGAACTTCCTCGTCGTCTTCAAACCTTTACCCCACAAATGAGCTTTCAACGGTCCAAACAAATGAAAATCTATGAGCAAAATGCCTTGCATATCCCAGAACACAGTTGCCATTGTCTTTTTTCCAGACTGCTGAACTTCGAATTTTTTCGGTGTTGATGAACTCGGATACTTCCATGTCCTCGAGTCTTTTTTGGATCCGGAGATATGGTGGACTACCCACGTTTCGTCTCCTGTAACTATAGACTCTTGAAATCCGTTTTCCTGACGATAGCGCGTTAAAAGCTCCATTGCCGCCGCCATTGGTTGCATTTTATGTTGGTCGGTCAACAGTTTTGGTGCCCATCTAGCGAACGCTTTTCGATAACCTAATTCAGATATGATTTCACTAACAGAGCCTTTAGGAATGCCGGTCGGTAGCGCAATTTCCCGTATTTCCATTCGACGATCTTCTCGACCGCCAGCGTATCGACCTTTAATTGATTCTCATCCGTTTTCGTTGTTGATGGTTTTTTCGCACACATTCGGGATCATCATTCAGAGCTGTAGTGCGTCCACTTTTGAAATGTTTACACCAAACACTAACTTCTTTTCGACTCATAACGCCTTCTCCGTAGCCCAAACAGCAAAATTCAAATTTGCCGCAATTATTTTTAGTAACTTCAGCTTAAAGATATTAAAATACCCATTGGTGTAATACAGAATTGCAGGTAATTTAATGGTTTAATGTTGAAGTTACTAAAAATAATTGCGGCAAATTTGAATTTTGCTGCTTGGGAAGTCTTCTACATAAAAACAACTATTAATGTTATTGTACTATACTATACTTATTCTAACAAAAATTAAAACAATGCTATAACTAGTATAAACCTCTAATTAATAGTTTTAGGAACACTAGCATATATTCTCCAGGAAAACCTAATAAACTGGCGGGGTACTGTAGTTATTAGTAAAACTATCAATGCACTATCAACTACGTACAATTCCAGCGAGAATGAATATGAAACTAACTAACAGTAAAAATATGTTCATTTGATAGAAGAGTAAGTTTCTGTATTACTTTATAAATAATCTGCAAAATTGCACCCCTGGTGAAGAATATATCGTCGATAATATATCTTTACCTTAACACGAGAGATACTATGCCTAGCACTTTTTACTTTGTCGTTTCTTCCTACTGAGACTGGCAACTTTGTTGCCTAAATACTTACGATTTATTTAATCATTGAAATGGTAAGGGAATTTTGATTTAATTCTGCCAATATAATACCCCCTAGATACAGGGGTTTCTCTGATCAATGTTAGCGCCCAGGAAGTACTTAGTCTATGGAGAAACTCGGAGAAAATTGGAATTTGAGGAACATAATGAATCTGCGCCGAACCATCTAATGACAATCCTGGTTTGAAGATTTCCTTGTTTCCCATTCCTCCGCCGCAATGGTGGCAACACTTTCCTGGTTGTTCGAAGCTTGTTGAATAGTTACGATCACGTGAGAGGAATCCATCTGCTACGCACTTGCATTCGTTTATACCAAGTTGAATGCGCCTGTGACGGTGTCGTGGGATAATAGTTAGTAAAAGTGCCCTCTCTGATTTGAATCTTTTTAAATGTTTCTAATACTTATTATATTCTGCTGTACTGACATATCCTTTAAATGTGCCGATATAAAAAATGGTTTACTAGATTTCTTATTAGGTCAGCTATTAAAGATAATTTAGAATAGAAATTATTGGCAGTACAGCTCTTCATTGTTTCCTACTGTCGCCATGTGTTCTTCAGAATGGTGGTCCATCTAACAGTCAAACATCTAACTCATCCAATGATCTAACATTCGCGCATGGGTGATCGCTGCTCTATAACTTATTTTGGTGGCGAGACTTTTCAAATAACTCGATAGAAAAAAAGTCCAACGGGTAATCGTGGTGGCCATGGAAGAGGGAGGCCTATCCATTGATCATCAAACATAAGGAAGGGGGAGCTCTATCGTGCATAAACCGTATCCTTTGGCGTAACTGTAAAAGCACATCATCTAAGAAGCTCCGCGAGTTCATTTGCAAGAAAGTTATGGTAAGCTGCATGTTCATGTTAACCGATTCGGGAGAACGTAGAATTCAATTAGAAAATCACCCACAATACCTGCCTATACATTAATAGAAAATCGACCTTGATTGCTTGTTTCGAAAAGGCCATAAGGGTTTTCAACACTTGTTCTTCCAAATCAGGAGTGCTCTCTGATCCAGGACCCCTATTCTGCACCATTTAGTGATATCGCTATACGTCATGTAGAATAGCTAAATCGGATAACGATATCGAAAGCGGTATTTTGCAGTCTCTGTCGCTATCGAATTACGTCATCACTTTGCGACTTCTCGCTATTTCATAGCGACAGCAAAGGCGGTGTCGTTAAGTCAATTCGATATTGCTACTTAACCTTAATTTGTTGGTAGCTGTCATTTTTAAAATTATCACTTGACTTGTCATTGGTAACCTACAACTTTCTTCTTTGACGAGTAAGATGTAACATAGATACAATAATTATTAGCTACGGTATGTGCAAATTGTATGCAAAAAAACGAATTTATTTTGGATATATCTTTCAGCTTCATTGATGGCTTTTCCATGTGCACAGTTTTTAGCTGTACAGTTAGGTAAAAGGGAACATCATAGAAGTGCTCGTAAAAATTTCACGTTTGTATGTTTAAATTTACGAGATACTGAGAATCCTTTTTCTGTAACATGCAGAATTACTGCGGAGCTATCGACTTAATAAGCAAGCATGCAGAGACCTCTTATTCCACAAATTGAAAGGATATAAGATAATGAGGGTGCGATTAAAAAATTCCACATTTTATTACTAAGAACTTAAAATATTTTTTAACTTTTATTAATGTTTACATTTCCTTGAGGTTTTTTCCGCATTATCATTGTTTCCCCCAGGATGCTGAGGTGTTGGATACAACACCTCGTGTTGTCAATCAACAGTTAGTAGATGCGTAAAAACTGTATTGAACATAAATGTATGACATTTTATGAAAAATTGGATTAGATTTCCGCAAACAAATGAAGACTGAATATAATCCAAAGAAAGGTATTGTATGAATAAGCTTTATCGAGAATACACTTCAATCAGTTATTTTAGGTTTTTAAATACAACAGGAATGCCACAAGAGCTGGGAGTAATAGATGTGATAGGGTTGAATTGAGCGGAAATATGTTGTAAAATTGACTAAAAGTGTATTTACTTTGCCAGTTATTAAAAAGATTAAAATAAGGAAATGCATCTGTTTGCGATACCCCTAATAAGCATTCCATTTCCAATTGCGGAAATTCTAAGTTTGGAAGTAGCATATTGATGTAGGTATAGGATACGGTGGCTTAAAATAAATTTAAGTTATAAATACCCCTTACCACCTTGTTGAGTAAAGAACTCTGTATACGTATTTCGGCAACTAAGTTGCCATGCTCAGCAGAAAACCACAAATGAAAATAATGTCAGACGTAGCACTCCGAGAGCAATCCTTCTACTAGACCGCCACTAATAACATTATCGAAAAGCAATTATGTGAATGTTATTAGTGGCGGACTAGGAGCAGGAGTGCTCCAATCAAAAGGTTGGAGGAATACACCGTCACTTAATTTGTATACAAAGGCAAGTCAAAGAAAGAAGATTTCTGC
Organism: Osmoderma eremita; assembly: GCA_031763485.1. Taxonomy (NCBI): domain Eukaryota; kingdom Metazoa; phylum Arthropoda; class Insecta; order Coleoptera; family Scarabaeidae; genus Osmoderma; species Osmoderma eremita. The sequence continues at coordinate 12,456 of JARFOC010053400.1, read as the reverse complement.
CAATAGATGGCACGTACGTTCAAAAAATGAAGTATATAAAAAAATTTATTATAGACATGTGCTAACGTTTGGCTTACGATACGGAATGTTGATGAGCGGACCAGGCATCCTCCGACGTGCACTGAACTAAGTGAGTTCGAAACAGCTGTCTGTACGTGAGGACTACCTGAAGCTATAAAATCAGACGTGTTGTGTGATCTCAGAGGGGTATATTTATATATTTTCTTAAATATATTTTTTTGTACATACTTCTTTTTTTGTACAAAGGCAAGGACAAAGGTATAAAATTTATAAGTGCGTAGATATTCTAACGTACGAAAATTAAAAATATATGATTAAATTAATTTAACATATGTTCTAATTCTGGGTTGCCGGAAAACAATATGAGGCAAAAAGGTAAAACAATTGGTAAAATTATTAGGCTCCCGAATTTCCTATTTAAATGTTTTGTTGTGAGATGGCGCTTGCTATTAATTCGATAGCCGTATTGTGTTAGAGCAATAGATAATGGTTATAGCAAAATGCCGCGTGGCAGATTTTAATTTACTTCCTTATTATTTGAAATTCTTTTTTTTGAAAACTGCTTTTGTTAGAAATGACGTGCGTCTCTGGTAGTTCTTTGAGGACAATCGTATTAAACCACAAAAGGTTTTGTAAGAAATTTTATAAAATGTTGCTTAGAATCATTAACAAATTTAACAATAACAAATAATTAACAGAAACGGTATTGAATAGTTTATCACAGGAGTCGGGAGTAAATTAATTTTCTGACAATTAGTCCGATCCTGTATATTATGATAGATATGTAAAGAAAAAGCTAATTGTATAATTATTGATTGAGTTATAGAAAAATTTATGGTCCGTATATATCCATTGAAAAAAAGGAATTAAATTAACCTGTGCAAAGTGCAAATATTACTAGCCGAGGCAAATAATAATTTATAGCGTTATCATACATTTCTATCTAAAACTTTTCATGGGTAGATATTTCAATGTTAATTATGTAACATAGATACGAATACTGATTGGAGCAATGTGACAAGAAATTGGTAACGATCTTATTGAACTTGCTGTCAGGATGGTCAGGGTCTAATGAAATTAACAACGGAATAATTTGACGCGATCGTAGCTATCAGTAGCTATATTCATGAGGTCCGTTTGGTAAGTAAAGTAAGCAGACGTGTGTCCTATGCGTTAATTGTGAAAGTTGTGTTACGCTTTATTATTTGTTCTTATTTAGTTGTGGACGAGGAATGGCATCAACGCCAGAGGCTGAGGGACCTCCGGAAGAAGTATTGAAACCCATTGGTTGTGCACATTACAAGAGAAAATCAAAATTTGTGGTAGGTAGTACAATTTTTAATTGAATTACTAACGAAATAAGCTTGTTAAATTGTTTTATTTGTATTGGTAAATCCACGTAAATCGTATGTTTTATTTTAAGTTTGGGACTTTTTATTTTTAGAAATTCCTTTGTTTTGTTAAAAATAAGTTAACTAACCTCTTCATATATTATTTTTGCAAAATCATCTTGTGATATGTTTGTAGACACCATGCTGTAATAAAGTTTACACATGTCGATTTTGCCACGATGAAAAAGAAGATCATACAGTAAATCGTAAGGAAGTGACTGAATTAATATGCACATTATGTGAAACGAGACAACCAGTACAAGCTGAATGTCAAAATTGTGGTATACGTTTTGGCAAGGTATGTAGACATTGTTTTAAATATTTTGAATAATGCTGTCATAATATGGTCAGGTGTGTTAGATTCCAATAGGCTTAATTTTTTATATATCAATGTTACCTGATCTATGACAATGCTACTACCTATTGCAGTATACATGCCTGGAGTGTAATCTCTTTGATGATGAGGACAAGAATCAGTATCATTGCTCGGGATGTGGTATTTGCAGAATAGGTGGATCCGACAGATTTTTTCATTGCGAAACTTGTAATATGTGTCTTCCAATGCAGCTTCAGAATAAACACAAGGTAAATAAATTTTGAGTGAATATTTCTTGCTTTTTGTTGCATATAGGCAAACACATTATTCCATCTGTGTTTAGGAGTCTTGTTTTTAATAATATTTAATTATAATAAACAAACAAAATACTTATAATTTTTTGCATTTGAAATTAATATAGAAATAAGCATCTAAAGCAATTTATATTTACAGTTCAAAGTAATATGTAGTTTTTATAATGATGCATTTATTGTTGTGATAGTCATATTCAATAAAACTCATTCAGAGGGTAGAAAAAGTATTCTACGAGGGATTTCGGGAATAGAGAGCAGAAACTAAAATTAATCCTAGTGCATGGGCTTTATTGTTTTTCAAAATATCTCCATGAAGATCAATATACTTTTGCATGCACTTCAACCAGTTATCAAAGCATTTTCTCCACTGCGATTGAGGTACCTCCAAATATGCATTTTGAAAGCATCAACCGCTTCTTCAGCCGTCGAAAAACATTCACCACGTAATTTTTGTTTGATGTGAGGAAACAAAAAGAAGTCAGCGCCAAGTTAAGGCTGTACGGCGGATGATCCATCTATTCAACTTTTTCAGTTGCCAAAAACTTTTGTTTGAGCTAATGTGTGAGAGCTCGTATTGTCCTGGTGGAGAATGATCTGGCTTCGGCGGTTGGTTTCCCTTATTTTTCCGAATACTTCTGGCAAACAAATGGTTGTGTACCATCCAGAATTGACCGTCCGACGTTACACCAATGGTACAGTTGCCACATGTCCGGTTCATCCGAAGAAACAGGCGACCATTTGCTTCGAAGTGCTTCGTGCGCAAACAACTTTTGTTGGATTTGGCTCATCTTGAAAGACGCATACAGTCGACTGCTTCGTCACCTGTTACGATGTCATAGAAATGTTTTGAAGCACCGTGATCGTATTTTTGGAGCATTTCGTTTGACCAATCCACAGGAACCTTTTTTTGACCGATAGTCAAATTAAGTGGAATCCAACGCGAACAATTTTTTTGACGGCCAAATGTTGATGCAATATTGAATGTATGCTGGCCCCACTAATACCCAAGGATACCTCAGTATCACGATACGTCACATGCCGATCTTGCAATATCAGTTCACGCACAGCATCAATGTTTTTCGAAACAACAATTGATTTTGGACGGCCTTCACGAAATTCGTTAGTGAGTGAAGCACGGCCACGATTGAATTCGGCGTATCACCGGTATACACTAGTTTTTGATGGTGCTTAATCGCCAAATGCCGAATTAAGTTCATCGATGCACTGTTGTTAAGATAACCCACGTAGAAAATTGTAAAAAAATAATGACACGAAAATGTTAATTCGTTTTTTTTGGCAAGATGATTTTTTTAAGCCACTGTAAGTAACACAAATATCGCTTGTACTTCAAAATATTTTGAGTAAGTATACTGTCAAAAAGGCCGAGATGTACGTTGTCAGCACCTGGAACGCCTATTCCCGAAATGTAAAAGGCATCCCTCCTACCATAGTACCGTAGGTACTGTCATATTATGTTAATATTAAGGTTACATGTTATTCTCATTCTTATTAATTCAACATAAAACTAATCATAAACCCTGCGGTATCTTTAAAATATGATGAACATATTTTATAGGCGGCAAAGCACTTCCCGAAAATTGAATCATGATTTTTTAAGTGACATGGAATGTAAATAAGCTGAAGCATGCCTATTTATTTTAATACCAAATATCTGTGTTGCCTCATCTACAGTGTTATTTATAACATTAAGATATTTTGATAAGTTAATCATTATTTATAACTAATATCAAACTTTTACATGTAGTTAAACCGTTTGATGTTTGATAAGGTCATCTAATGTAACCTGATAAGTATTTCTGTTGTTAAGAATTTATTTCTAGAGGAAAATTTAAAGTTAGAAGAAAGTAACTTAAAAAATAAGTTAAAATAAGTTCGCGCTGTCACAAATACTCGAACTCTTCTAATATTTAAAAATGTTTGTGGATGATTTTTAGACGGAGCCTGTATTTAATATATCAAATGTAGGGTATTATACAGTGCGGACGTAAATTGTGTCGCAGAGGTTAGAGATTTTAGTTATCCGAATGATGTCTGAACACAAGTGTTTTTTTTTTGTAACATTATTTGAATCTTGATTATAGAATCATGGTTTGAAGTTATCAGCGAAACAACATGACTATAGTGTTTTCTTTCAACCATTTTTGATCACTTTACCATCAGGGTATTACCTCTGAGTTTACCCAACCTCAAAAATATTTAGTAATATCGTAACACTGCGTGCTAATAATGAGTAATAAAAAAAGATTATTATTTACTATTTTGCGAAAGAGTTATGAGATTCTTGTACATGTTTCATGATTCTCACTTTTGATGTGCCTGTTTGCTTGTATAGAATTCCCCTTTTCCATCGCTAAATGTAATATATGACAATTTGATTATTTGTTACGGTCGGTACGTTTATATGAATTTTGATGACAATTTAAACTATCTCATATAACGCCACATGGTGGCGTTTTTTGAACGCCGATTTGACATTTATGCCTACGAGCGCAATCTTCAGTCACGGATTACATAGAGCTTGCTCTACTTGCGCTTCTTCATTATAAACGAACTCTCAAAAATGAAGTCTATTCACTCCAAATTCAATAAACGAACGCAATAAACACCGGAAGAGTATATCGAGTAAAGGGATTTGGATACATGAACTCAGCTTTTGGAGTTAAATGAGTCCTTCGTGTAAGTTGTTTTATTTATGGTAGCAAGGTTGTATACCTAAGTAATACCCTCAAACTCTGATAATGTAGGAAGGAAGATGCTTAACTTTGAGCAATACATATCCACTACAATATCTTTCAAATAGTAAGTTATGTAACCTTACGAATACATGTACATTCTCATTAACATAAATAAAGGGGCTTCAACGAAAGACCACAACCGCCTATATATTATGTTACGCACAATGTGCGAAAAGATGTTAATTTTGTTATTATCTGCCACTTCTAAAAGTTTGTTGGTGATTTTTAGACATACCCTGTATAAAAGTTTGCTCTTTGTAGTTCTAAATTAAATCCCGAGTTTTTTTCGAACAAAAACAAATTTTTTTTTAATATGAAAAGACGATGCCATTTTTAAAAATTAGATAACACAAAAATTGCTATACCTAACTAATACTTAACATTGTATTTTCACCAAACATACATTTCTAAATAACATTACAAAGAAAACTACCAATCCCGAAAACCATTGATCTAATAACAGTTTATTTTCATCAAAAATACATTTTCAAAAGAAACTTTTCTATAAAAAAATTACTAATCCCGAGAACATCCGATTATTAAATGCTGTTGTAAATGTTCCATTGTAAAGTTGTGTCTTCTACCACTTAACATATTCTAGTAAGCGGAAAAACTTCTCTCTACGTCGACACTTGTAACGGTTGGCTTTTGTTTCGGCATTGTACTACGAACGTATTTGACACTGTCACACGAATAACTTTAATACTACTAAATGAATTGAAAACTATAGACAAATCAAATCACAGCAAACACGGGCCTCCCACATCAGAGGGCACAATGGGAAATGACAAAATACAAAATACTAATCCAGAAAACCACCGATTATTAAATGCTGTTCTAAATGTTCTATTGTACATATTCTAGTAAGCTGAAAAACTTCTCTCTACGTCGACAATTGTAATTGGCGCTTATTTGAGTTTTGTAATTAATGCGAGATCCATGGTTAAATCAGTAATAATTTTGACCATTTAAAATTGATGCAATTTCTTGCAATTTTTACGCACAACATCGTTTAATTTATTTGTAATCACCTATTTATCCTAATAGGCGCCGCGGCGTTTAATCATTTAGGGCATCTATCTCTGCGGCGTTTAAAAGAGTGCGGCGTTTATTTCGAATCAAACCAAATACTCATTTTCATTCTTTATTTTTGCTACCCATCTAAAAATAATTGTATTGCAACTTAGTTTTGATACAAAAACACATCGTTTTAGTATCTCCTACGGAATTCAATCTGAATGTGGTTAACGGGGATTCCCCTGCCTACTTGACGTTGATGGTGCGCACTTCGCATAAATATGTGGCGTTTATTAGAGTGCGGCGTTTATTTCATTCGGCATTATTTTCTTGTGGCGTCTATTAGAATGCGGCGGTTATTGGATAAGGGCGCCAATTAGAGTAAATACGGTACTTGACAAATATGTCCTGGTACAATATACGTGCTATCTTGAAAATTTTTAATCATCTGTACTACAGTAATTGAGGCAAGCAAATCCTGCTTCTCAAGTGATTTTATAGAGTCACTTACATAACTCATTGGTTTTTATAAATGCCAAATCATTTTGTTATTCTACTTCTTTTAGTACGGCATGACATTTGCATTAGTAGCTGTAGCTGGGAATTCATTTATTAATTTTTAAAACTGTCATTTGTATAGTATATAGCGGCATCTCCATGTTCCTCATCTTATTAAAACACTATGGGCGTAATGGGGTATTTGGTAATCTGTCTCGTAAACATTTGAATGAATTAAATTCGGATAAAAATTTTTCATGTTAAATGCAGATTTTATCATATATGCCGCTGCGTTTGACAACATGAGTAAAATGTTATCACTCGGTACCGGCTTCGGTCAGAAAAATGTGTTAATTCGTTGTGAATAAATCTTGTTATTGTATTATTATTTGTTTTACTTAATTCTTTCGTACTTATTACAACACTTTTTGACCAATTTTCATTATTTAATACTTCGAGTATTAAATTTGCCACGTATCGGCCACATACATCCGTTTGGTCTACACATATCCATAACAATTATTTCCAATAATATTTTTTATTTCCTGAATAACTTCTTAGTACACTGAACTAATATAATTTTGGCGGAGATGGCCTTCAACGGGTATATGCATTGTGCAATTTGTTTGTAAAAACTTTTTGAAATATTTGTTTTTCAATTTATAAATGCATATTTGCTTTTATCAAAGCTTTGCAAAGATTAAAATAAAATTTTGATTGTTCAGTATTGCCGGAAGTTGAGGCTACAGATTGTATGTACAGTTGTACGTACAGTTTGTTGTTTCTTGATTTGACTTTGAGTTAGTTTTTCATGGTGTAATGACGTTTTGACATGCTGAATTATTCATATTTCAATTTCTTGTAATTCTTAATCCACTCTTTAACGGTTGGCTTTTGTTTCGGCATTGTACTACGAACGCACTTGACACTGTCACACGGACAACTTGAACACAACTAAATGAATTGAAGACTCGACGCAAATCAAATTACAGCGAACACGCGACATCCCACGTCAGATGGCACAACGGGGAATGACAAAGTACAAATTCGACTCGACGCAAATCAAATCCCAGTAAACACGGAGCATCCCACGTCACACAGCACAACAAGAAATTACAAGTACAAATTCATTCACGAAACAATGTGCAGTGGCGTAGCGAAATTTTCTTTTCGCAATTAAATGAATTTTCGAAAAAACGTGTCAAAAAGTCAGAAAAGTTCTAGACAAGCATAAAAAATAATAGGAATGAAGATTCAAAAAATGCGTAAAAACGGTCTTATTTTATTCTTATTTATTTTTATCTGATTTGTATAGATTTTTAAATATATTTTTCATGCCTTAAATTATAAGCATAAGCATATTTTCTAAAAATCCGGTTTTTAGTTATCAAGGTAAAATTGTCAAGCTTTTCTTGGATAACATTTTCCATATAGGTTTGAGAGGTTCAATAATCCGTTTTCAGATACAAATTTTTACTACTGTCGATAATGACGTGTTTTCTACCAGTTTTCTACAATATGTGACGAGTAAAATCGTATAGCCTATGTATATTTAAATTGTAAGAAGCCGTACCACAAAACCGAATCCAGCCGCGGTGACATCAAAACTGTAGTCGGAGTGTACGTCTGGAACGTAACAGTGAGATCTGCACAGTAAATACCGGCCGTAAATGTGTTATTGCTATTCTATACTAGATTTTTCTACAATTTTAGTATTATGTTCTATGAAATGGTACCTAGAATAGGGTAAATCGTTCATTTTTATCGGATGTTAACAAAACACTAAACACTTTTTTTATTATATCAATAAAATAAAGTGTTTGACATGTCCATGAAAATAATAAAGTCATACATTCATAGTCCGATAATAATGTTTAGTTACCAGAAACTTTCTTAATTTTCTTATTTTTTATTTACAATTTGTTTCAAGTTTTGTTCGTTAATGATTTAGTCCAGAATTTTTCAAACCTAATTTTATAAGCAAGATTTTCAAATATTTTGGATGCGGTAGGGTAAATAACTATGATTTTTATATTAATTTATAAGCACCTGGGAATGCTGCTATTAGAATGCGGCGCTTATTGGAATTGCGTTTCCAATTAGAATAAATATGGTATATTGATAAATATAACATTTATTCTCTTATTTTGGTATTAAATTGATATTCCCTTAAAAGTGAAATTATTTCTCTTTACCTAAATTTTACCTACACCAAATATTTATCGATGCCGTTTTGATATTATAAACAGCTATAGCAACAATCTACCATTGTCCAATTGTAATACTGATATAGAGTTTTCATGTTAAATAGGTTTAACTTTTTTACGTCAGGAAGTACGTCAGGTTCAAAATTTAATATTTGCTTATTTGACTAACGTGTAATACAAGATAAAACAATCTAATCTTTCTTTAGTGTCAATTAAGAAATTATATAAATATAAGTTATTAGCTCTATCGCATAATCCAGAAAACTTAGATGGTGTTAAAGATTTTTTCGATATTTATCATAGCTCGTTCAGGTATATTTTTGGTTATTAAGGCGAATTTAAAATCTATACCACTATCAGTGCGGCCTGCTTTCAGTTAGTTTTTGATTATGTCAGAATAAGTATATAAAAAATAAATAAAAGTAAAAATATAAAGCACGTTCGTCCACACTACGATTGACGAAAACAGCAGAATTTCCTTCCTAATTCTGAGGAAATTAAATAAACTCAAAAAAAGTATTTTTAAATACAGTCACTTTCCTAGATTTAAATACAATTGCGGACAAATCACTAACTCACACATTATCACCGAGTAACTTGTTTTACCCAATGTTTAAGCAAGAAACTGATGTCTTAGGGCTTAAAAATAAGCAAATAACCGATCAAATAAAAATAATACGCGATCATACGTTTATCGTTCGAAAAAGCTCGCAATTCCATAAGTTGGTCAGCAAAATTTATAATGATCTCGTTGTAAAAGATATGCCATTTAGCGCATTTCTTGATATATCTTGAATTTTCGTCACTGTATAGTGTTACAAGCTTTACTACAAAGTGAAAAACGTATTTACATTGATCGATTGTCTACTCTTAATTACAGATTTCAACAGACAAATGCGAAGGCCAGCGTTTTCCACCAAATCCAAAATTCCTGGCAGTTACAATATTAGGAGCGTTCTTTTTGCAAGAAATCTTAGTTAATCTCAGCTCACTAGAGAGATTTTGCGAAATAACCCCTTCTTTTTGACCACTCACAGATTTTTACCTCCCCCCTTACCTCTACAACACAACCCCGCGACTATATTGTAGTATAGAGTAAAAGTCTCAGTTAGGGAGAGGGAGTAAAAAACGTACGTTTTGTCATTCGTTTTCATATAGGAAACTAACCTATATGAAAACTTTAATTTTTGTAAATATCTCGGAAACTATAACAGATTTCTTCTTTATTGTAGAATATAATTTGAAGTATATTAGAAAGTCCCAAGGATGACCCGAATTATTTTCGGAAACAACAACGGGGACCGGGTACTCCATACCCACCGTTTTTTTACAATTTTTTTTTACAAAGTCGGTTTTATATTAAAAACAGTGCTGAATAGAAAATTTAAACAGTTAATCACAAACATATAAGAAAACGATAATGAAGCATTACTTGTCATTCATTGTCGTTATAAATATATAAATATTTATCTAGAAATTATTAATTATTTCGATAACGTTTCTCTAATATAACCTGATGGGGATAATGATGTAAATATCGATTAACTAAAAGTACAAGTATTCTATCACGAACACCATTATCATATATGCATTATGATAATGGTGTGCGTGATAGAATACTTGTACTTTTAGTTCGGCTTCAAATAATATATCAGAAGCATTCTTTTAGTGCAGTGTAAATTTGCAGTTTAGCATAATGGCAGCGATTAATATAGCTAATGTGGTGAACATGTTACTTACAACGTTTCAAGTAGCCAATTTCTCAATAGTAGTACCAATCAATTATAATATCATTAAATTACATGTTTAATGTTATATTAATATTGCTCTATAGAATATCATGTTGAACTGTAAATGTAATCTTCACAAAAGAATGCTTCTCATACATTATTTCAAACGTCCGCCTATGGTCATTTCAATCACATTATATTACAGTATTTCTTGGCAACGTTATCAAAACAATAAATAATTTCTAGATAAACATGTATATATTTATAACTACATTCAATGAAAAGTAATGTTTCTTTATCGTTTTCTTATATATTTGTTATTAACTGTCTAAATTTCTAAAGTTGCTCTTATACCAAGTTCAGCCTGTGCAGTTTCATCGAAATCGGGATGTGCGGGTTGCCTGTGTTCCCTTGTAAGCGTGATACATTAGTAAAACCATGTAATTTTTTTTTCTTGATTGTAGTGTGTTGAAAATGTATCTAGAGCGAACTGTCCAGTTTGCTTAGAAGATATACACACATCGCGCATTCCATGTCATATACCCGCTTGCGGACATTTACTCCACCGAACCTGTTTCGAACAACTGCTTAGGGCTGGTCATTATGCTTGTCCAATATGTCAGACGTCCGTCATGGATATGACAGAATTATGGAAGTTTCTCGACAATGAAGTCGCACATACCCCGATGCCACCGGAGTATAGCAACTATATGGCTGCTATTTTATGTAAAGACTGCCACAAGGTAACAGGGTAACACCGATATTGTTGTGTAATAAATGATGTATTACTCTTATTTTCTTTTTCTTTTAGGAAAGTACGGTGAAATATCACGTTGTGGGTTTGAAATGTATGGAATGTGGATCGTATAACACGTGTAGAATCAAAGGACCACCACGATTAATAACAAACGGTGAGGCTCATTCAATGTTTGCTTGTAAGTTTAGTTTCTTTTTTGTAGTATCTATACTAAATTTAGATTTTTATCTTGTGATATTAGGTAATTATTATCAGAAAAGTTTCTTATAGTTTCTATTATACAATTGTGATCTTTTAGCTAGAGCCGTATGTGTACAGGATTCCACTGAAACTTTTTGTAAATTTTTAATTTTAATACGTCTTACATTCATGCCTGCACTACATTGTAATTTGATGAAATCGAACGATAAATGTAAATCATATTGTATCCGTAAATTTGATGCCATTTTGCTATTTTGCGAGGTGTACTTGATTACAACATCGTGTTGGTTCTAAAAGTCGAGTTATGAGGGGTCGCTATTTCGTAACTGACGAAACGATCCGATTGCCATTTGACGCACTTCCGGTTTTTCGATTCTGGTCATTATATGAAGAATTTCGCGAGAGGTAAGCTGATCATGCGTGTACTTGATTATAACATCGTGCTGGTTCTAGATATCGAGTTATGAGGGATCGCTATATCGACACTGACAAACGACTCCGATTGCGATTTGAAGCACTTCTGTTCATTCGTCAGTTGCGAAATAGCCATCCCTCATAACTCGACTTCCAGAACCAGCACGATGTTGTAATCAAGTACACGCATGATCAGCTTACCTCTCGCGAGATTCGTCTCATCATATAAAGAACAGAATCGAAAAACCGGAAGTGCGTCAAATCGCAATCGGATGGTTTCGTCAGTTGCGAAATAGCGATCCCTCATAACTCGACTTCCAGAACCAGCACGATGTTGTAATCTAATACACGCATGATCAGCTTACCTCTCGCGAGGTGTACTTGACTACAACATCGTGCTGGTTCTAGAAGTCGAGTATCGGAATGGTCTACATCTATCTATATTTTATTTTAAAAATCGTTCACTTTAAACATGCTTTGAACGTATCTTGTTGGCGAATTTGTGATCAGGTTATAAATGATATGATTTACAACGTCGTTTTGAAAGACGTTTGACAGCGGAAGCAGCTGTTAAGCAAATATGGCAGCGGCGTTTTATTTCATTATTGTTTGTTGTGATGCGGGCTCAAAAATATCAAACTTAATTGCCCCTCCCCCCTCCCCCTCCCCACACACACACACACACAATTGAAACGAATTCACTTCTCCGATTAAGAAAATATTTGAAAGAATAACTAGGTATTAGGATACGATGGCAAAAATAAATTTAAGTTAAAAATACCCCTTACCACCTTGTTGAGTAAAGAACTCTGTATACGTATTTCGGCAACTAAG
>JARFOC010053382.1:0-19764 GCA_031763485.1 Osmoderma eremita | reverse complement strand
CGCGTATTACAATGTTCACTTGTCGCCCCTCCATGTCCCGTGCTTCCCGTGTTGCCATATCAAACGCTACGTTGTCATTCTCATTACTTAATTTACACACGTCGTATACCAGAAGAATCTAGGATTTTCGAGTTTTGTTCTGTATCTTTAGTTTTTCGTATGCTGTGTACTTCTAAAACATTTGAAGCCGTTTAAGTGAGAGAAACCCTTATATTCAATAATCCCAACATTCACTTTCTCCAATTAGTTTGCATTAACAAGATTGTACTGTATACAATATCTGTTTATTAAATAAAAATGTCCGGACTAGGTTTTCCTTTATCCAATAATTGTATAACATGCTTAAACAATAGAGATTTGAAAGGTTACTAACTGGAATAAATGAACCGGTTACAGGAATTAAACTCATGAGCCAGCGAGTATAAAGTGATTTTCACAGATATTTGATAGCCTGCATTCAAAATAATTAATTATACCTACATTCCGACCCTGGGATTTACGGAACAATAGTCACTTAAAACTATTAAAATATTGAATTTTAGCTTACGATAACCTTATGGCTTATGGTCATAGATTAAATTATAAACCTTGAATTCTGGCCAACTTGTTTTTAGATTACATTTGTAATATTGACGAAATATTAACGCAATACCATTGAAATTGTAATACAAATGCGAATATCCACTGATTTCCTAATGTTATGAAAAAATTCTATACATAACAATTAAATATAGTAATTACAATTTTTTAACAAATTCTTTAAAAAATCGTCGTCATATTACCCGTTTTTTTTTAACAAAATTTGATTGAATATGAAATTAATTAACTCCACTTCGACATTTACATAGGTCAAGATTAAGGTGCCTCGCCAGAAATACATAGTCGCGCGCACCTAGGTTCATTGCGGGTGCGGATGGCTATAAAAAATAATGAGGGACAGCTAATATATTACAGAAAAACGCCAGTTCGTCACTAGCACTTGGATATTATAGCATTACTTTGCACCGCTGACAAATTATAACGTTGAAAGATCATTTTCTTGACTTAAAGATTCTCAAAATGCAGCTCAATGCGGAAAATATTGAAAAATTTGATTATTAATATAGGTAACGAATATTATGGGATTTATAATATTCGAGGACGTTACTACCCCTTCCGGCGTGACAACTACGCGTTATTGTTACATCAATACATATCAATGACATACGTATGTCACCGGCGGTATGATAAGTATAGTTGCTCACTAGCGCCAACGAGCAGTGACGGAGATTCGATACAACCCTCAGTATAACTGCGAGTCTCAACGGGATCTGTTGTGTATATACATGTACGCTGCCGTAAATACTATTTCGTTTGTTTCAAAAATGTTGCTTACGTCGCGAAGACGGCAAATGTTGGACATAGTTACACAATTTATAGCAGAAATTTCGGATTTATATTTTTCTTTTTTCCCTCTTTATGACTTTTTAAATAAATTATAATTTCAAAATGTGTGTATTTCCGTAGTGGTTGGTCGTAGTAACTGATATTTGAGCCAATTTAAAATTTGAACTTGTAGATTCTTTATTGAATATTTTGTAGTTATTAAATCTAATGTAAAATGATTTCGTGTATCCCACCTGAAATTAGGGAAATTGCTGAAAACACTGTAAACAATTTTCCTTCTATTAAATCTTGCATCAATGATGAAAAATTATTAAATTATATGAAGAAAATATCAAATAAAACTGTCACTTCACATTTCTCGACGTCTCTGAAGTATATTTTAACTGCGTGACGCGTTGCTGCAGCATTGGTATCTTTCATGAAACGATTCGTAAAAGAGCAGCAGACGCAGGCAATGAGTTATACAAAAAGAAAAAAAGAAAACAAAACAAATAAATGAGTATCATCATAACAATTTAAAAAATAAGTAGTGTACGAGAATCTACTAATTAGCAGAAAAACAGATACATATACCACACGATACACGTATACGAGGGATGCCTTTTATATTTCGAGAATGGGGGTTCCAGGTGCTGCCACCTGACAACTGACGCCTGAAGCGTAAATTTCGGTTTTTTGACCGTATACTTACTCAGAGCATTTTGACCGTATACTTACTCAGAGCATTTTGACGTACAAGCAATATAAAAATCATCTTGGCCAAAAAATGGAATTAACTCGTGAACATTTTCCTATCATTACTTTTTTTATAATTTTCAACGTGAATTATCTCAACAACAGTGGATCGCTGAACTTAATTCGGTATTTGGGGATGAAGCACCATCAAAAACTGGTGTATACTGGTGGTACGCCTAATTCCATCATGGCCGTTCTTCACCCACTGACTGAAGGCCGTCCATCAATTGTTGTTGCAAAAAACATTGATGCTGTGCGTGCATATGACGTATCGTGAGATTGAAGTATCCTTGGGTATTAGTGGGACCAGCATATATTAAATATTGCATCAACATTTGACCGTCAAAAAAATTTGTTCGCATTGGATTCCACATAATTTGACAATCGGTCAAAAAATGGCTCGTGTGGATTGGTCGAACGAAATACTCCAAAAATACGATCACGGTACTTCAAAACATGTGTATGACATCGCAACAGATGACGAATCATGGATCTATGCCTATGAGCCCGAAAGTCAGCAGTCGACTGTATGGATCTTTCAAGATGAGCCAAATCCAACAAAGGTTGTTCGCGCACGAAGCACTTCGAAGCAAATGGTTGCCTGTTTCTTCGAAAAAACCGGACTTGTGGCAACTGTACCATTGGTGCAACGTCGGACGGCCAATTCTGAATGGCACAGAACCATTTGTTTGCCAGAAGTATTCGAAAAAATAAGGTAAACCAACCGCCGAAGACGGAATATTCTCCACCAGGACATTGCGAGGGCTCACACATCAGCTAAAAACAAGAGAGTTGAATTGATGGGTTATCCGCCGTACAGCCCTGATTAGGCACCCAATCACTTCTGTTTGTTTCCGCACATGAAATAAAAAATACGTGGTCAACGTTTTTTGACGTCTGAAGAACGGGTAAATGCTTTCAAAATGCATATTTTGGAGGTACTTCAATCGGAGTGGAAGAAGTTCTTCGAAAACTAGTTCAAGCGCATGCAAAAGTGTATTGATCTCCATGGAGAATATTTTGAAAAACAATAAACCCATTATGATTAATTTTAGTTTCTGTTCTCTATTCCCGAAATATAAAAGACATGCCTCGTATTCGCAATCTATCTTATTGTTAGTTTGTAAACACGACAGTCTAAAGTCAATAATATAAACAAGCTTGCAAGGAAAAGAACGATAACGGCTTTTTATTTCAGTATTGCGCAGCGACTAGGTACTGTGAACTTCAAGTGCGGTTTAGTTTCTTTGTAACGACTCCAGATCGGACCGACACATCTCTTGAATACCGTACAAGTATGGAATGTATACAGTACACATTCGTATCCGGACACGGGAGTCGGGCTGATATTAGTTCCACATTCGGATTCGTTCTTTTGTACCAACTCCGGTCGGAACCGCACATCTCTACTAAACAGTGCGTGTGCAGATTATAAACACATCGTTTTAATATATAAACACAAATTTTAATAGCGTCGCTATGGGAGCAAACTCAAAAAATATATTTTTTAATCGGAGTAGCGGTAATGCAGATATTTTTTAACAAATTTGCCATTGCTTGCGTAGTAAAACACGTTAGTGTTAGGGGATTCCAAGAAACCATATAAATAGGTTCCTTGTCGTGTAGATCACGTGCTACACGTGGTGGTCAAAACAAGTGAACATTTAGCACTCCTGTTATTTTGTCGAAATAATTGGGGGTGATGGGTAAAAATAAAATAAATCTTCTACCCATCAAAGACGTAGGCAAGTTTGTATAAACACGTGCTATTTACGGAAACAGAATTGATATAAATATCCTTCGTTTACTAATTAACTTTTCATGGAGCATGTATAAAACTAATTTTAGACTCAGTTTCGAATCAAGATATAGTTACTTAACTGAGCGCTCTCTTTTTTACCGTTAAGTCTATAAATATATCCTGAAAAATCACTTTTCCATGCATTCGAGCGTCGTCAATACCGACCGGGGGTTTTAGCCCTTTTTCTTCCACCACATCCCCACTGCTGCTTGAATCTATTACGTATACTTATGGCATAAGTTAGACACTTTTATTACATGCAAATTCACATCCCTTCCTAGATGAATAAGTGTCGGCTTAAAACTGCCGGTCAATAATTATCGTTAAACTAAACTTTAATACGATATAACATAATTTCCCATAAAGCGATTAGTACCAATAAATTTTTTGTTCTCTAAAGAAAATTAATAGCCAAGTCGTAAAAACAGTATTTTACGACTATTTGGCAGTATTAATATAATATATATATATACATAATGTATATTTTTTGGGAAGCACGCGAAATAAACATGATAATATAGTAGCTATCTCGAAAAATGTTCTTTGTCAATAAATATTTCGTGAAAGAATTGCAAGGACTGTGGGCTGGTATCGCTATCCCGAATTCGGGAATTGGTTGAGAATGGGAGCCGACGTGCTCTTGAAACATATGTCCCGAATTTTATTAAATTAATTTGTACGGTGTGGATTTTCCCGGTACTGTGTATTAATAAATATTTCATAAAAAGCGATTAAGAATATTCCTTACAATTAGCCACTTAGTTTTATTTTCCACTGTGATAAGGCAAAAATTCACGAATTAATTATAATTTTTATTTCAGATATTCTGAAACTGTCTTGCTTAAAAGGTATTGCCGATATTACTATGGTTAAAAATTTACTGTATCAGAAGTAAAAGTATTCAAAATATATCACATAAAGTGATTGTAAAATACTTTTATAGTGGGACAATTGTAATTTCGTAAGGAACGCCGCATTTTTTTAAATTCATCCGCAAAAAACTGTAGCCTAAGTTAAATTTGTACTCACAATACAATAAACATAAACATCAATAACAAAACTCATCCTGCATATTCAAATCTCTTCAATTTTATGTAAAGCTTGCGTTCATTGTCATTGCGAACAAACAAGGTATACTTTTTACGAACATGTTACGGCGCATGTGCTCTTTAGGCTTAAGCTCACTGTGAACAAGTACTTACGAGACAAAATCGATACTTTTAGCCGACATGGGGAAATCGGAAATAAGCGCCATTACATGCTAACAAAAAAAAAAGCAGTTCTTCAAGCAAATTCCTATAATATTCTTGAATATTTAATTCAACGAAAAGTCTGTCTTCCTTACCTTCCCAATCTTGTTCTACTATAGGTACTTTGAATATTTTGCAACTTTCTATAATGAAGACACTGCTTTTCAGATTTGATTTGATATTTGAAATCGATAAGTTTGGTGCTAAAACAGTCAAATTTGGACATTGGACATTCATTATTTTCGTAACTTTGTAAAGCTTAAGTTTTTTCACGCAGTGTGGGTTACATCTCGGTGTGAGGTGAACCAATATGGTTAAGAACAAAAAAAACTTAAGCTTTATAAAGTTACGAAAATAAATTTGTTTTATCCTTAGTGTGGGGTGAACCAATAGGGCTTAGAAACGTACTTGTTTTATCCTTGTTAAAGCGTTTTATATAAAGCTTTTCTTTTTATGTTTTTAAAATATATATATTTCTGTTATACATGATACCGCTTAGTTCTTGTTTAAGGAAATAAAATCGGCATTTATCAACCAATACCTCTTGTCTAGCGAAGCCAAGTGTATATTTTAATGGTAGAAAATGCATTTCTTGTTTTCCTTGTGTTTCTTCGATTTCATCTTTATGTTATTTTAACTCCTTTACTTCTCTACAATCTTCTCATTTTTCAAGGCTATACTAAGCTGTATTTTGGCAAATGATTCTTTAAAAATAAAATTAACCCCAACCATAAATAATCTTTCGGGTGCAATAAAAGTTTCTCGTTTACATGCTTCCTTTAGACCTCTAAATTTGCTTGGAATGATATTTTGATATTATCAGTGATGTGGCCAACATAGACCATTTCTGTTTGATTTTACTAGATTCTGAAATCGTTGGATTGTCTATACATATAATCATTTTGAGAGCTTTGGGGACTTCAATTGTCAACTTCAACTTTTAATCCACCTTTTTTGGTATCTTCATTTTGATAACACCACATTAGGGTATTCTTTCATGATTTCGATTTATTTTTTTATGCAAGCATTTTCTTATTAAGAAGAAACAATAATTAAAAAAACGATATACAAATCCCATATTTTTTTCTTTCAGGCTTAAATGCTTCCCAACAAAAATCTTTCATTTTCCTCCGGAAGGAACTTCCCGTCCGGCTAGCGAACATAATGAAGGAGATCGCTCTGTTACCGGAACACCTGCTCCGGATGCCGTCAGTAGTGGCCGTCAACGACTGGTACATGCGCAGCTTCCAGGAGATCATCGAATTCGAAAAGACGGAGATTAACAACCGGAACATGGAGCGATTCTGCGACAGCTTGGTCAAAATCCGGAATAGGCACTCGGACGTGGTGGAAACGATGGCGCAGGGGGTACTAGAATTGAAAGATTCCCACGATATCGATCACCACACGGAGCACAGCATCCAGTATTTCCTAGATCGGTTCTATATGTCCCGGATATCGATCAGAATGCTGATCAACCAACACAGTAAGTGTTATAAATAGAAATAGTACGGAGACCGTGAGTAATTTAACGAAAGGACGCGTTGTATTTTGGGGCTTGACTTTGAACCTGTGACGTAACGGGTTTTAGGAGGAAAAAAATTGCAACGAAAAAATTTTGGCCGGATTTTCAAAAATAGTTTTTTAAATAGTTTTATTTTGACGCAATGGCACCGGTACATAATCCATTTAAACTACACATTTTAGATGCACACATGTGTCCCTACGTCATTTGGCTCGACGCCCGAAACTTTCCAATCTATCCTGAATCTGATTCGTTATTAAGTATGCAAGCACATAAGATATTAAAATAGGTGCTTTGGATTACATAATTTCCGATTAAAATATAACATAAAATTTCCACGAATTAACCATAACTTATGACTTTTAAAATCCCAATTAGTATCCAATTAATAGCCCTGTAATCATAGGATAGCAAATCAAAATTATCTCTACAGGTTGCGTATACGCCATCTATAGTGTAATCAAGGTACTACACATTTCTAAATCAGATACACTGCTTTGGTTTAGTATTTATGATGACGTCAATTGATTGATCGGTGTATACAGTAAAAACGCGTGTAGTGCAAAAGTGTAAATCTTGTCTAATTGGCGCTTTACGATAAACGGGTTTCATAGACACTATTTTTTTCTGTTTTCGAATTTCCCTAGTTTTCACTTAATGTGTAGCTTTACTAGATTGCAACGGCATACCTTTTTCTAACGATTTGTTTGAAGAAAATAAAGCAAACAATTAGTTTAGAAATATCTATTATAAAGAATATCTCTCTTAAAAATTGCGTCTTATATTTCCTAACATCTCGGATGTGATTAATTGCAAACAATTTCGAATTTTGGCTTTTAACCGTCTCAATTATTTACTCTATCTCTTTCAAGAATCATCTAACGCCAGATCTGCAGATCTGGCCAATAAATCGTACCATTTTTTTTTCATTTTAAGAATATTTTGTTCTTTGATAATCTTCAGAAGACTGATTTACTTCGATAATACAGAGCGATAAAGGTTTTTCGACGAAAACAACATTCCGATCACTGAAAACACTTACATCCGGTAGCTGGTTAATGTCGTAGGTTATTGAATACTTTTCTTGACTTGTCATTTTCTCGCTTTGATAGTTGTGAAATTAGTTTCCTCCTCTGATAGTTCAAATTTTGCCAGTGAAAATTTCTAGAAGAGACTGAAGAACTGCTGAAAATAACTATCAGCAGCTAGAATGCATGATTCATTCTTGTCCTCATTGACTGCAGAACTCTTTCAAAAACACCAGGGTTGTTTCTTATTTAATGTTTTACATTTTCCACTGGAGTAATGTAAACCAAAGATTTGAGATGGCGCCACAAATAAAAATCCGAAGCATTTCGGGGGATCGAGCCACAAGTGAAGTTCACCTCGCCCAATCCAGTGGTCTTGATATGTTGCATTTAAAAACTCATGAGATACTAAAATGCGCTGGTGCGCCATCGTGCATACATTACATTTGTCGTTGCCAATGTTATATCCTCTAGAAGGGAAAGTGTTCCATTTTTTGGAACACTTTCCCTGTACACCTTGGTCAGTCTATTTGGTAGAAAAACCGGTTCAATCAGGCCAGTCACCCAACAATCCAACCCAGCGTCCAATTAAAACTGATGTTGAAAATGGTGTTCACGTATTTCATGTGAGTTTTCGTCAGCTCACAGACGATTTCATTATTATTTATTGTATTTTTTTAGAAATTTTCTTCATCGGTAAAAGAATGAGCGCCAGTAATCATGGGATTTGAACCAATGCTTGTAGAAGCCATTGACAAAATGCATTACGCGGAGGATAATCACATAGATTCAAAGCTTTTGCAGAAGTAACTGCATCTTCCTCTACCATGTTCAACACATTTGCTTCCAATTGTAACGCTCTTACTGTGATTGGCTTTCCTGGGCCTCCATTACGTAAAAATCTGCATGCTTCCCTAAGACGTTGGTTAATACTTTGGAATGTTTAGAAATCGTTCAATATACATACAACAGTTAGTCATGTTAGAGAACTTCACTGGCAAAACTTTAACTATCAAAGAAAGATATTAAAGGCGCAACCTAATTTCACAACTATAAAATAACAACTCAAAAGAAATATTCAACAACGTATGACATCATGAGTCCACAAAATAGCTGTTTTTAATAATCGGAATGTCTCCTAATTATAACATACACTTTCAGTCTAACCGGCCTTGCGTATCAAGGCATTATTTTTGCTACATAGAGAGTGCCACCTTACGGTGCTTTTTGTATGTGGCCAATGATGCACGTCTGTTTAAATTGCGTTCAATGGTTTTCTATGGAAAGCTGGAGCCACTGTACTCCGTTGTCTTCACACAGTTGATGCGCAGGCCCGAATAGACTGGGAGTGTATCATTTTATAGGAGGTCGTGTTGTGTTGTTTTTGGTCACAAAAAAGTCTGCGCCCTCTATCTTCGATGTATTCAATCCATCGGCAGTGGCAATTAGCTAGCTATCGGAGATTATAGACATTATCAGTATAAACCCCTCTCACTGTTTCTCTGTAGGAACATGTACTGTATACAAGATTCTACTATGTTGATTTAACATTTACGAATATCTAGAGCTTTTTCACACTTCGGGTTGAATAGAGGATGACTCCTGCATTTTCAGATGCAAAATTAAAAAAAAAACTATTCAGAACCATAGATGAAAAGCTTTATTGTAAAAAAGCACCAGTAACATGAAATGCACTTAATATAAGTCACTTTTGACTCCTTTCATCTTAGGCTAAAGGAAAAGTGCCATAAAGAATTCGTACCCGATACAAAGTAATAATTGTTAATTAAGTGCCAATATATGTTGAGCATTTCTATATGCTTAATTTAGAATAACGCATACAGGAACAATTTTTATATAAATTTATTACTATTACCGACAATATCATAATAAATAAAAAAGCGTTATGCTGTCCTATATTTTGTCCAGTTGCGCCCATACGTGTTGTATCTGGGGACTGAGGAGGTGATTTACTATTGGAACTTAATTTTGTTTCGCAAGTTTTTCTCCATACCATTTTTTATGGTATCGTAGATTTTTCCAGTGTATAATTTTTGCAATGCTGTTGTAGCTTTTACCTTCTTTATGTACCGCATTTATTTTAATAGGCGCCCCGGCGTTTAATCATTTAGGTCATCTACCTTTGCGGCGTATAAAAGAGGTGCGGCATTTATTAGAGTGCGGCGTTTATTTCCAATCAAGCCAAATCCTCATTTTTATTTTTTTGTTATACCTCTCAAAACAATTGTATTGCAACTTAGTTTTGATACAAAACGACATCATTTTAGTATCACATACGGAATTCAATCTGAATGTGGTTAACGGGGATTCACTTACCTACTTGACGTTGATTGTGCGCAATATGCGGCATTATTTTCTTGCGGCGTCTATTAGAATGCGGCGGTTATTGGAATAGCGGCACCAATTAGAATAAATACGGTAATAATATAATTTCTAATTTTTCATCTGAAGAAACTTCCCGTATTTTAACCATTTCAAGGAGAATATACGAGATGTGTTGTGACAAAGATTTTGTAGAATCTAACAAAAACAGCTGTTTTCTATAATACAATTTTGTGACACACTAGATGGAAAAAATATATAAAATATAAAAATATATAAAAAGCAGGGTGGGGCAAATCGAATTTATTTAAATCATTTGGTTGGGAATGGGTTGCTTTGGAGTTTAAAATTTAATTCGTTGGGGAATTTTATCATTCAATTCTCTTACAAATAAGATTCGATTGACGAACGGAATTTTATTTTTCTAGTTTATAAAATGAAACAAAATAAAATGGCATGTACACATATATAGGAAGGGTTATTAAAAAAAACAAATAAAATAGAGGATATACAGGGTGAACAAAAAGGAAATAAAATAAATTGCATACGAGGTGGACAAATTAAAATAAAATAGCATAATATTAAATGTATACAGGATAGATAAACGGATATAAAATAAAGTAACAGATGTACAAGGCGGGGAAAATAAAATAAAATTTAAAAAACGAAAAGTTATGGAATGAAATAGAAAAAATAAAAAAAGGGCCCCTCTTGAAAATTTAAAAGTCTTGAAAATGTTAAAAAAATACAAATATAATTGAAGGATATTATACATATTCTTATATGAGAATAATTCCTCCAAGGGAGAATTTAAATACTTTTAGTTCGCTTCATAACATTCGCTCGTTCGATTCCCGAGCGACTCAAATGCGAACGAATAAAATGTTTTGATTCGCCAACCGAATTTTTCCACGCCCTGATTAAAAATGATTTAAATTGCAAAAGGCACAGGCACCTTAAGTATGTATTTTATTGAGTAATCATTTTCCATTTACGTTAATATCGGTTTTCTATATGGTACGAATATTTTATAGAGTCACTAATTTATTTATGTATATTATGAAAGATACCATTAAGTGATATTAGCCAGACGTACGTTTAGTATGAAATTATATTGCTGTTGTAAATAATTATAGAAATCGACCAAAGTATAATCCTTTTCTGATGTTGCCGCCATCGCCACATTCAGGCCTTATCAAAATATCAATTTGCGTTCATAATTGCATAGAGCATTTTTCATAATGCAGAAATGAAGGAATTTCATAACAAAGTTGCATTCTGGCTAACAGTGCTAATATTATGAGTATACGTTAATGGCATTTGCTAAAAATAATTGTGTTACTTATCTTTTACCATTCTTTTCTTAAATTTTTTTTGTTTATGAAACCAGTTTTCTTTTATTTTGCACCCCTCCCCATTGTCGTATTTTTTAACTCTCCTTTATAACAGCAATGATTTTTACTCATTCAGCAATTACATATTTAGTGAAACTGTGTGGAAAGAAAGGAAGAAGGCGATGAGAGCATATCGACATTAATAATTTACGATATGTGTTGTTATTATGGATATTCGAAATTTTCAGAGTTCCAAAGGGCAAATAATTTCACAAATAATTGGATATTTTGGGGAAAAAAAAACATCGAGGGGAAATCTAACTTGTTGATATGTTCCAAACATTTTGAAATCGATTATATTACTATAAAAGGTGGAAAGAGATATCTTCAACATAATGCTTTGCCTACGTTGCATCTAATGGAAGATATATATCCTAACTTCCCAAGGAAAGCCAGAATGTCTGATGCGTCTGCGGATGTGTTACTGTACGTTTGTTTTTACTTTTAAATAATAAAGAATCACTTACTAAAACATTTACTTCAAAAAACACCTATACAAAATATATATAAGCAGAATAATCTTAAAAATAAAACACGATCGACAAACTCAAACAATAAATATAACCTCAACAACTCACTAAGGACCATCTAAAAACCGTCTGTTTGACAGATCATCCATCAAAATAGCGGCGCCTATGCGATCCGAAGATCGGGCATCCTTAAGCTCATTCTATATATTATAATTGTCTATGGATCGACCGCACATTTGTATAGATGTTTTTTACCAAAACAGTTACACACTTATGAAAATCACATGTCACAACTTAGACTATTTTAAATCTCGTTATTAAAAAAATATATATGTATTATAAAACAACGCTTTTTTTATTATATCAAGCTAAAGCAAACTTATTTTCGTCGTCGTTGTTTGAAACGATAAGACTGTCGCTTATAAGAAGAAAAATATAAATAAACAGCATTACATCAGAAATTGCAAAACTTGGCGATAGCTTCCTTGGCGAAATGTTACATTTATCAATTGCGGGGTTATCGCAATGTTGTGTGACCTTAGCGAACACACCTCCTGATCCAAAGTTTATAATACGAATGGCAACAGTATACATAATATAATCCGTTAATAAATTGAAATAAAAAATAAATGAGAATTATCAAAATTCTGACCCCAAATACCGAACATGAACACAGGGCCGTCTGGAGCCAAGTGGGCACTGGCATGCATGGGACAGAAATTTAGAATCGATATTAACAGGAATGAACAACATTAGCCCCGGTATAATTTATTTTTGAAAATTTAAGAACAAATGCAAACATACTTAAAAAATCTATACCGATACAACAGGTACTTTCCTAGACTTTTGAGTGAAAAAATCACGAATGTCATCTAAGTCTATTTCTTCAAGCACCTGGTTTTTAATGGACATCAGCGACAAACTGTTCAACTTCTTCTGAAGAGTTGTAATTCTCAATTCACTTTTAATCCTTTTCAATTTTGAGAAGGACCGTTCGCCACCACAGTTCGTGACCATCATACTTAAAAAGATTCTAATTGCCTTTTCAATATCCGGAAAAGCGTCTTCAATATTATTGTCTTTTAAAAGATGATATTCTGATATACTCAAGCTTCTTCACTCCCACTATTTTGGACGTTTCTAAAATATTCTGTTAGGTGCATTCCATCTCTACTATTTTTGCACTAATGTCGCTGTAATAGATTTTTAGCAAATTGGTCACAGCCTCAAATAATCGACCCTTAATTAATGGTCTAGTTGACCAAGCAAGGCGCTGGGCCAAGCGAATAATTTCGAATACTTTAGCATGTAAAATAAACAACACAATTTTTCACAGAGTATCTTAGCTACTTAGCTACCAGCAACCAGCTTGTAAACCTTGTAATAGTACTCGAAGTGATTGAAAAAATTATCATCGATTCCGCTGCTGTCGCTAAGGTTTGGGGGCCCCAATGATCGCGCGGCCGTGGGCTCTGGCCCAGCGAGCCCATGTGTAAAGATAGGACTGCATGAACCTATTAAAAAAGCGCTTATGACAGGTCACATGTCACTACTTAGACTATTTTAACACGTTTCACTAAATCCGTATATGTTTTCATTAACAAAAAGAAACTAAACAGCTGACTCTTAACATTTCGTCATTTCATGACATGTTTGCCACAGCATTGCAAAACGTATCATATGATTTGACAGATATATAGATAGGTTATGGTTAAAAAATACGAAAATAGAACGACAAATGTCAGGTTAGTGCGTTGACAACTCGCCTTATCTATGCAATTGGCAACGCTGTAATTGAAAAAATCCTATGCGGGCGAAGTGTCACTAGATTTAACATTACCATGCATTTGCTGTATATGAAATTGTGTTTGGTTGTGTTGATAGGATTTTAACATTATCGCTGTCAAAACTCGGCTGGCTCAATGCGAGAACTATACATGACCTGCTGCGTTTTTTATATTAAATATTCTCTTCATCTCCTAAGGAAATATTTTGACATATCAATATAACGTAGTTTGGAATTTAACCGCAAAAATATTATACATAATCGTTTGTACATATCATGAATCATTTTTTTCCAAAATTACCTTTTTAGTCATTATTGTCGACGATAAATTGAAATATATTAACTCATTAAATTCACCACACAATGTGCCGAAGTTATGCAACCAATGCGACAAAACAACAAATATACGAAGGTCGAACTGAAATACATTTATGTATACACATTGAAAACGCAGATTGTCATAAAGTCAAACGTTACAGCTACAATGAAATGTTTCTTTCGATTTTCAGCACTACTTTTCGGCGGACAACTAGAACGTGCGCCTGGACCAAATCAGAGCAAATACATCGGTTGTATCGACCCCCATTGTGATATTGTCAGTGTGATAAAAGACGCTTACGAAAACGCAAGATTTCTCTGTGATCAATATTATCTTTCGAGTCCAGACCTGATAATACAAGAAGCACAACATAACGGTAAGGTGTAAAATAAAATAAAAATATGGGAAACGAAAGTACTGTAATGTCTTCGGTTTTGGGGTAGATGTGGAGAAGGAGCGAGGCATCAGGATCGTTTATGTACCTTCGCATATGTACCACATGCTCTTCGAGCTGTTCAAGAATTCCATGAGAGCTGTGATGGAGTACCATACGTCTAGTGATGTTTATCCCCCAATTACAGTGACGATATCAAAAGGCAAGGAAGATATATGTTTAAAAGTAAGTGAGTTGTGTATATTAAGAACTTGAATACTTGTTGTTCGAATAAAATTAAGAATATAGGTACAGTAACATCATTATTTTAGCATACAAAATAAGACATTGACAGTTAAGTTACGCATTTTTTTTAGATGTCAGATAGGGGTGGCGGTATCTCAAGATCGACAACGGATCAAATTTTCAAATACTTGTATTCGACTGCACCTCAACCTAGTAAATCAGACGCGCATACAGTTCCTCTGGCGGGGTACGGTTATGGTCTTCCTATATCAAGATTATACGCTAGGTATTTCCACGGAGACTTGATATTGTTGTCATGTGAAGGGTATGGAACAGATGCTGTGGTATACATGAAGGTAAGATTCATTGTATATTACAAATAGATCCTCTTTTGATGCTCAGGATCAATTAACTTACAATTCTTCTTCCTTCCCGTTTAATTTAAATATGATTAACCATCTTACGAGGGCCACACCAAAAATATTTGGAAAAATATATCGTTCACAACAAAGCATTGAAGCTGCAATGCGTTTATTTACTATCTCAAACCAATTCTTTCTGCCGCTCCATAAATAGCAAGAAAACTTCTACAAACCTGTTTTTCTTAATTTTTGGTACTAACAAGGGATCAGAATGCTAACCGGAGACTGGAGTAAGTGTGGTAAAACTTGCACATCGAAATAATGGAGGAAATCCAGACTAATTGCAATCGTGTATTATCATTACGGCACAAAATTTCTCGTACTTTTATTGCTTATTGTAAATTTTGTTGGAAACAAATTTCCCACTTCGCAGTGACATTACTGGTACAGTGAGAAAACAAGCAATTTTTTGACACATTGCAATGTCATGCAATCGTTTCCTAGCAGCTCGTGTTCTTCTAAACCCATATGTTGGACTCTTATTTTATAGGTCGAGCATGGTTTTATATCCAAGACAGTGATATTGTTGTTTGTTTGCATCCTGAGGCGGCCTTGAGCCTCACTCTGCATTAGCTTTGTTTTATGTGTGTGAAGTGTTTGGCTTGTTACCGCCTCTCCTCGCAGTAAGAGGGCAGCAGTGTTAATTTAAGACTCCTCAACACTGCAGGGTACCGGAAGAGGTACCGGCCATCTTGCTGCGACCGACTTAAAAATCGATCGCTGCATCGGAGATTCGAACCGTCGACTTCCCTACAGAAGCCTAGCGCCCTTACCACTGCGCTGTCCCACCGTGTGCTGGATATTAATCCAATATTTTTTCAGTCAATTTAATTCCTTATTAAATACATATGTCAAGCCTAGATTATATCAGAAATATTTTATCGGCAACTAAATTAATTGTTAGTTTCATCATAACCTTAATTCCAAAATAGTTGAAAAAGAAATAAAAAGCACTGTTTTTTTTTTATTTGTGAATCTTGTTTATGAATTTTTTAGAAATTTTGGGCTGTGTATAAATTCCTGCAAAATAGAAAATCATATTTTTATTATATGCCTGAAATGTGAAGAATTGCAAGGACTGTGGGTTGGTATCACTAATACATCGGGAATTCCGCACACAAAATTGTTGAATAAATTCGGTACATTTTTCGAGAGCACGTGGGCTCCCATCGCCAACCAAGTCCGGAATTTGATATACCTAAAATACTTTTTATGCCCTAACCTTATCCGACAACCATTCGATAATTCAGTTTGGTTGAAATTTATTGTGGCTTTTGCTCCAACTCAGAACGATCAAATTTGTGTGGAAATAGTAGGTAGAGGCATATTCTTCTACATTATAGTGGTTTTAACAGTTTTATTTCTGTGGGTAAATTTTTTTTTGATGCGGCCCTCGTATTTCGTTTTAAAACAACCCTAATACCTTTGACACGCACTTTAATGGCCATTAAACGTCAATTGGCAATTTATTTCTCATGTGGCACAATGTCACAATACTAATGGTCATAAATGCGGCCATTTCAACAAATAGCCATTAGAAACGGCAAGCAACAAGCTAAAAATTCCGATGAACTTAAAAATTTCGATGAATTTAAAAATCCGCGTGTGTAAATGAGGGTTACAGAACTTCTTAGGTTACAATCGCGGTTTTGGTTACATTTACAAGATGAATTTTCAAGAGGTTATAAAATTATAATCTAAAATTTTTGCATTATTAAAAAACAACTACCACATTTTAATCTGTCAGTAGACATCTATCAGAGCTAATTCTAACTATTGTATTCTACTTTACTGTTTTACTACTTTTTTGCGGTATCATTTAAATATTGATTCAGTGATTTACACAACCATAAACAACAGCGGATATATGATATTGCCAATTGCGCAAGCCTAATATCTGTGTCTCACTTTAGTTTGCAAATTATCAATTTACTTAATGGGCATTAAAGTTTCTCGGGTGTCCAAGGTAGAATTAATTACTTTAACTTGTTGCGAGAAATTTTGAAAAGTATAGGTTCTGCCTTTTCAAAATTGATTGCTTATATTATTTTATGGTAAATGAACCTATGCTTGAAGAAACTCATAATATGAACTATTACATAGTATTGAACATGTTTCAGTGCAAAGTATCTACAAAGATCACACAATAATAAAATGAGAAACATATCTGAAGAGTTTTGAAGACATATTATGATTGATTAAAGCGATAATTATGCTGTAAAATGTTAAATTTGATTATCGGAATGTTTTCAGGTATATGAATTGAGATCTCATATGAATTATGTATCGATTTCTTTTAAGTAGAACTTTGGATAACGCTTGCAAATCGAATACTTTTAATCAGTGCATTTACGAACATCATTAACTATTTCTTTTCTCGTTGTGTCCAGGCCCTATCAAACGAAGCTAATGAACTCCTACCTATCTTCAACAAGACGACGTCGAAATTTTACCGTACCGTAGTACCGACAGGCGATTGGTCGAATCAAGCGACTAACATCAGCAGCAGGCAGATGTGCATGCATTTGAAGAAACACCAACTACCCCAGGCCATGGAAGAGACGATGACAGGTTCAGGCGCCTTGTAGCCAGAAGACTAATTTAGTCCGTTTAAATTGAATTTCAGTCCGTAATAGGGAAATTGATTTATATTTTTCTAATTGAAACGGTTCACTAATAATTTACTCTGAAACGTAGAGCTGCCCTGCAATGTACATATTGTTGTATATTTCTTATTAATTATTATTTTGTTATTTATTGTTAATTTGTTATTAAGTTGAACAAGTAAGTGAAGTTCAACATTTACACCGTCGAGATCATGACGATAAATGTATCACAACACTGACCGGTAATACAGATTCCTGGGAAAAGCAAGATGCGAAGGTATTTTATGTGTAGACTGTGAGGAATTCGGATGACATATGTTAAGCACTGAGGTAAACACATTCTTATCTAGTAATATACCTCTAAACATATTTTCATTTGTATGATATATCACTGTATATATTGATCTTAAATATATTACAAAGTATATATGTTTATTAATTAAGATTTGTTTTAATTCAATACACAACTTTATAATTAACCAGTCAAAATAATATAGTCAACGAATAACTAATTACCGGGGAATCACATATGTTGATGCGAGGGTCACAATCAAAATTGAACTGGAGAAAGAACTAAAGATGGTAGCAAAATAGTCCAGTAATAGATTATGGATAATCTGAAGATTAGATCATAAGCGTGGAGGATCACGGGTATGGAGGAAGGGGTTGTTAACGTCCATAGAACCACTATATGGACGCAAGGCTTCTTTTACTAAGAGATCATCTCATATTCCAGAGGCACCATTGCCAGTACGCGTATCCTAGTGCCAGCTTCAGCAGGGTGGCTTACCCCTTGACTTGGGTTTCTTCCTTCAGTAGCTCTGTCCCTGTTTTCTATTAGGTTTGTTCGCTAAGTATTTCACAAGTACCAGATTACTAAAGTTCATCACGTAGAGGTAAGGGTAGGAATCCAGTAGGAGAAGTACTGTGTGTTGCGCAGTACTACTCCATTGAACTCCGTGACAAGAGTTACTAATACAGTATGCACCTCGACTTATGCTATAAGTATACTTGCACAATTCCTCAACTCATCTTTAAATATCAAAATTGAAGAATACAGATGCAATTGAAGTGACTAAGACTTAATTAACATGTGACAATTAACATTCTTTACCTAACAGCTGAAACCATCGGTGGGTTTAGAAAGGCCACGGTCGCTACGTTTCCTATCTACCTCGATAACTCCCCACTTCAACGAAACTAACATTTCATCTTAACTACTTAAAAATAAAATGTGTCGTTTCCATTTTAAATTACAACATAAAAATACTTGTTTATTGTTATAATAAAATGTTTTAAAAACAATCCTTAATTTTTCATGGTATCAGACCTTTCAAACAGTATCAAATCTATCGCCTGTTTTGGTCCGGTTACTTTATGTATTACTCTTGTATACAAGGGTAGTACGCAGTGCATTCTGGGTACTCGCACGGTGTTGTTGGTGTTGTCAAACTCAGGTCACTTCAAAGCAGGATAACCTTTCAACTACCGTAAAAAGAAATATTCAAAAATATACTATGAAACGATCAAAGCATACGGTTGTGAATACAACCACGATGACCAAACGAATATCAAAACAGATCTATTGTCGGCATATGTCATAAAGTTTGTGAAATATTCTAGGGCCAGGCTCTCTAATTTTGATTATCATCTAGTTGTAGGTATAACTTGTATAGATAATGTAAAGATAATAAAGTGGCCAAATACTGGCGCCCCGTTTCTTTACCATTACTCTACCTTCAGCACCATTATTTTTTTATTCATCACAATACTAAAACTATTATTACAACATCAATGATAAACAAAAATTTAAAATATTGCTGAGACAGGCTGCGCTCCGAATCGTGCTCGCACACATGACAGAATGCCATAGATAAGTACATAGATAAGTAGTAAAGATGCTCCACTCAAGGTAATAGAAATCGAACTCTGTATCGCGCCATCTACACAACATGGAGAAAAACTAAACGTACAAAAACCGGTATATCCCCTAATATTTATAATTATATATTTATTAATTAATTATAATTATTGATACAGATGAATAAAAACTGCGAACAATTCAGTTAAAAAAAAATTT
>JARFOC010053371.1:0-19766 GCA_031763485.1 Osmoderma eremita | reverse complement strand
GTTCTCAGCCAGTCTACTATACCAAAACTATATGATACCACAGGGACTGCTAGTGTGTTCAGGGCTATAACTTTATTATTATTATTATTATTATTATTATTATTATTATTATTAAAAGATGAAAGTGCAGATCTTTGTACTTTTGAAACACCATTTGGACGTTATCAGTTCTGTAGACTGTCTTTTGGTATTTGTTCATAAAAAAGAGTTATGAAATATTTGGAAATTCTGTACTAAAAAATAAATCAGCTCAGTGTGTGAAACCAATATTTTCTAGATTCGGTAGTCTAGACGTAATGTTATGTGATAATGTACCTTTTAATAGTCATACCTGTCGAGAATTTGCCAAGGAATGCAATTTCGATTTAATAACGAGAAGCCCCAATTACCCTCGTGCTAATGGTTTAGCAGAGAAAGCAGTTGGCATAGCAAAAGCGTTATTAAACGAATCTCTGTTAAATACCAACGATTTGGAGGCGGCGTTGTTACAATACCGAAATGTTCCTCTCAAGTACTTGGATTATTCACCATCACAGTTATTTTTAAGTAGACGAAAATACCTGTTTCTGCCGAATTTTTGAAACCAAAACTTTGTCAAGGTATAACATTTACGTTAAAGAAAAGGAAACACATAAATAAGCAATATTATAATATTGGATCCAAGGGTTTGAGACCATTAGAGCCTAACACTGATGTTGTAATATACAACCATGTTGGTAAAGTTTGGGAATCGAGTTATGTAGTGTCTGCACATGAAACATCTAGGTCGTATGTAGTATGAGACTCTTATGGTAATAATATTAGAAGCAACAGGGTGGATATCACAGAGTCGCCAAACAAGTATGTACCCAGAATCAGTCACAATGCATGCACCAATCAGTGTAAAGTGTGTTGATAATGATTCCGCAGGTTCGTTTGATAAGAATGGTTCAGAAAGCGCTAGTGAGCCGCAGAGTGATATTCAGCATACTGAGAGCTAGACTAACACTATGTTAAAAACTAGGTAGGGTGGGTTAGTTAAGAAACCAAAAAAAAAATAGATCTTTAAATGGGGAAGATGTAATATATTGTTTGTCAACTTATTTAGTTCATAACTCGGCGAGTCACGTATTGTCAATGTGTAATGTCATACTGGTGTATTGAATAAATTACAAATTTTGCCTTCTTGTTGGCGTATTATACACAGGGTTTGCCAAAAAAATATTACACAATTTATTTCTGAATTTTGAGATAATATCTAAATTATTTTGACAATCCATTGAAAAAATTTGTCTGTTTATTTTTTTTCTTTTTTAAGTTCGAAAAAGGCTTTAGAATTTAGTTGAAGCTGCCTTATGTTGAAGTCACAAGGTAAGTATGTTCTCACTCGAGTTTGACGTCTACAATAGTGTGATTCTACACTTTTTATGCATTCAATAAATTTAGAAATATCCTACTTTTTTCTATTATTTGCCGTTTTAATTCGATCTCCTCCACGGCATTCAGATGGAAGTTTTGCATTTAACATAAATCTTTTTGGAACCCCTTGAACCCCACCCTTTTTTAATATTAAAACTGTTCAAAAACGCGTTTCCAAAAACTTGTACCAATTTTCCATTCACTGCTTGAATTCCATACCTTATTGATGTACTTTTATTAAATGAACTTTCATCATTTCTGCGATTTCTTTTTCTCTTTGGACGGGATACTTCGCAACATTTAATTCATGAAATTGTTTATGTACTTTTGCCATTTTTAATTCAATGCAATGAAAAAAGTTGCCTTTGTGCTGACACTTTTGTTTTGCTGGTAGCCCTTTCGCAGAATATCTAACAAACAGTTACAATGTAGGTTGTAGTTCGTAGTTCATAGGTAAAATTATATTAATAGTTGTTTTTAAAGATATTTCTCCTATACTATTCCCTTTGTAAAATCCGTTTTCTATTGAGGGAAGTACGAGTTCTCTTTGCCATCTACCCAGTTTCTTCAACATCCATTACTACATTTATTTATAACTGTTTTACGGGTACTTGCATAAAACCGTACCATACAAACACAAGGAATTACACTGAATACTGTGCTGAATACCTACCAAGATACCATAGATAAGATAGAATAGTAACCAACTACCGGGTTAATTTTACATAATTTTTAACAGCGCCTTCACTCAATAGTTCTCCGAACTATTTAGTGATCTGCGCAAGTTTGAAATGCATTATAAAGGTAATCTTATCTTCATTTGTAGCTGTTTTTTTTTTCTGTGTATTTTAACATTGATAGTTACTAAATTTTATTTCTATGTGGCGTTATTCAGAAACCGAAATAACAACATTTATGTATTTAATAAATTTCACTATTTCGGTTTCTGACTGACTTGAATAACACAAGTGGTGTTCTGTGTGGTGCAAATCTCCCAGAGTGCGACGTCTAACATTACCTTCCTTCGTAGATTCTGCTGAGGATGGCAACTTAGTTGCCGATAGACGTATCCGGAGTTCTTCGCTCATCGAGGTGGTAAGGGTATTTTTATCTTTTATTATTACAATCAATATTTACAATATTACTTTTGAATTAATAAATACCTTAATTACCCTTGTAATATGTATAGAATATGTGTATTATTGTGGTTTTGATTAAAATTTTGATTTTCGCGTCATTATTTATTCTGAAAATTATACTACGATTGTATTCATTGTTGCTATTATGAGTTTTGCGAAAATTTTATCTGAATCAACGAATTGCATTAATAAATGCCAGATCTTCAAAAGCTTTAATATTCGGTGTAACAGTGGCTTTAAAAATTTCGAATGTAAAATGTCTAGACAAATATATACTCGATAAAATCGCATTCCTCAATTTTTATCGTCAAATTTTGCATTAAGTATAGAATAACGCTGTGTGAATAAGATTCCCTAGACTATTTTGATGAAGGTCAATATTTCCCATGAGTAAAGTACATATTCAATATTCAAGATTCAATATTACGCAAAATTACAAACTGGAAGCCACACGTCAACAGACCTACGGAAAGTCCAAAAGCAAGATGAGGGGATCAAGTTATACAAGACATCAGAAGAAAGGGAAACACGAGATGGGGAACAAAGATGAAGGATGGGAGACAGTGGAGGCAAATCTGCGAGGAAGCAAGAAGGAACCTATGCAGTCTGCAAGGGGATTGGTAGCGCAGTGATGAACCACTACCATTTATGAATATCTCGTCTGAAGAGCTCTTGAGGAGCGGCTAAAATTCTGTAAGGAATGTAAAGCCATATATATATATAAAGTACATATTATACGATGGTACTTCTGTTGTTTGTTAACCTTTTTAACAAGTTTGTTAAATACTCAATAACAAATGCCAAATCAGTCAAATAAAGAAAAGTTAAATTGAAAAGAATACACACACACACACACACACGTATCAGCCCCACCAGTCACATTCTGACAAGTTATTTCAGTTGGCTTGATTTTTGTAAACATTAATCTGAGAATGAGCCGTTTGAACGATAGACAGTTGTATGTTCGGACGATGAAAGGTTTACTTTATTTATTTTGCGAGGGTATTCCGGCGAGAATTTGACAAATTCGTATAAACATAAATACGACAGCTCCATGACCGCTTATTTTAGATTTACATTCGCCGTAAGCTCGATGTAAATTTCGCAAGTCCTCCGAGGGAAATTAGACGGATACCCTTATATTTCAAAACCAAGGCCAAAAGATTTTCCTCTGTAAATATTTACGTTTAGAAGATCTTGTTTGTGATGTTAATGTAGAGTAGTGCATATATAATCGATCACTTGCATACTATTCAAAAGCCAACCAAGTGTGAGCAAAGTCAAAGTCAAGTGTTTGAGGAAATCGCAAAAAAAACGTTTTTATTAACAGATTTGGGGTTTGTGGTTTGTTTATGATAGCAAACGCGTGCGAAAAATAATATGACAGGTAAACTTTAATAAATGACATATATAAAAATTAAATTGCAAATATTAAAAGCCTAAAAATTAAGTTACTAAGTAGAATTTTGAATAAGTTACTATATAAAAGAAATACAACGAATTTTGGTAATTTTTAAATTTGAATATAAAAATACCTGTGTGATGCATATCACCCACAGTGCTACAACTAACATTATTTTCCTTCGTAGATTATGCTGAAGATGGCTACTTAGTTTCCGAAATACGTATCTGGAGTTATTCACTCATCAAGGTGGTAAGAGTATTTTAGTTTTTATTTTTTACTATTTCAAGCCACCGTTTCCTATTATTTTATGGACTTAGAACATTATTTATTTCCCGAAGGTGTAGAGTCCCTCCTTGCCGACGGAGAAGGAGATATAGTCATTTCACTAACAGGCAATAGATATGTTTTTATATACTCTTGGTTGTCATCATAATTTTCCATAATTGTAAGTAACATTAACTAATATACAGTATGAGCTAGTCTCACAAAAAAATCGAATCCTTCGTACTTCTTGTTAATTTATACGAACGACATTTTTTCTTAAAACTCATCATGCCCAGCAATTGCTCCACTTGACTAATGTGGTTCACCTTCCACTGCTGCGTAAATAACATATCTCCTTGCTCATTTTGTCGGACTTCCTTTTCTTATGTTTCTGAGCATATAAACAATCTTGAGTTTCGAAGTTATTAATTACACACGCTGTTTGATATGCAACTATTCTTCTAAACTGCTTTCGAAAAGAATGTGTAATTTGGCGAATAGATTGAACATGTTTTTATATTTCTTCAATCGAAGAAATATCCATACTCTAATGCAAAATTAGCATCCACAAACAAAAATTAATAATATACTAATTTAATTTTTTAATAAAGCAAACGTTTTCCTTGTTCTATTGCTTTGGCAAACGTAAACAAACCTGTTTTTAAGAACAAAATAGTCAGTAGTGTGTAACGTATACGTTTCCGTTCTTAACACGGATACTGAACCGACAATTTCACTATCGTATTCGCGTGCAAAAGCCCGTCTGGAAAAGTGAAGAGGCGTATTGTTTTACGTGTTGGATCTGAACATGGCTTTGTTGTTGGAGGTTTGTTGCTTTTCGAAGGTAAAAAACTGGAGATTATCATGAGGAGATGAATGACGCAGTTTTTGAAAAATGGTTTGACAATTTGTTACGAAACGACAATGCTGTTATAGTAATGGACAATGCATCGTATCGTAGTCGTAAGCTGGATAAAATTTCAACAACATCATTTAAGAAAAACGATATGCAGGAATGGCTGCGAGCTAAGCAGATTGAATTCAGGAACCATATGACTCGATTTTAACTTCTAATATTCAAAATGTTAATTGAAAGGCTTGTGTTAAGCATGTGATTCGAGAAGAAACAAGAATGTGCACATTAGATGGAATTGTAGTGGATCTGATAGTTTATCAGATATTTCAGGTTTAGAGTAGAGAACAAGGACTCAGCGAGTTGCTCATTGTTACGTGTTATGTAGCTATATGAAGATTATGTAAAAGATTATGTTATGGTACTGTGAAATATAGTGCTAATAAAATAAAACTCTTAGTCCTATTTACAGATATCCTACAGTTTAGTACTTGCTATTACATTTCTGAATCATGTAGAACTGTTCAAAGAATAAATTTTATTAACTGTAATTTGTATGGCTGAGTCATGCTTGTATATTTATTAAAATAAATTAAACTTTTTAACCAACAAATTGGTTCATGAACATTAAACTAGAATTCATGATCATTTTCATTTGCCTTTGCCTCTGACAGAGATATCAAAACGTTCTGTGACATTCAGAGGCTCTACAAAAAATTCAAATTTACCGCCAGAATGATCTAGTGACTTATCTGGTGATATTTGCAGTGTAAATGTGGCTTTTGCATTTGCTGCTTTTAGTTTAAAAACAAATTATATTAGCTTATTCCAGCCTCGTTCTCACATTTCCGTACGGTGTAATCATAACTGACTACAATCATAAGTCGAATATATTTGTAAAAATATGGTTAGGTTTAGATTATAAAATTTTATTACGCGCGTCGCTGCGTACTACCAACCATATGGTTAAAGGAGGAGTGACATCTGACACAGTCATGACAATACACCCGATACCATCATACCAAGCTTAATATTTTGTTTTTGGCTTTAAACTAGCTACCATAAAGTTTGAATTCTAAAAAAAAAACCGAGACCGTATAGACTTTCAAGGAACTAACTTGAAACGTAACAGGATTAACCAACATAGAATTAGAAAGAGTTAGGTGACGGTTTGAAAATACGAACCCTGAGAAAGCCCCTACTCCGCAGATCCAATGTATTTAAAAATAAACATTTTGAGATTGCGAAACGTTTTAACTTTGTATTGCTCTGTCAAAAATGGGCAATCTGTGTGTACGCAATTTCTGTACGCACTGAAGCGTTTAATAACGAAAATAATAGGAATGAGGACAGTTCCAGGGCGGGAAAATTGTAAGAGTAGGCTTGTGTCTAAAAAAGGATCGAAGCTGTTTTCCTTTGCCTCTCGTCTACATGTTGAATTAAGGGAGGTTATTAATTTTTTTCGGGATATTTGCACAAACATATCACAGAATAATAACTTAAATATTTGATTTCATTCAATTTTATGTTTTGCGAAGAAAACAGGTTTATTATTAAGTTTGTGCGGTTTCTTTTGTACAAAGTAGAGTGCCATCAATATTTTTTAAGTTGTTGATCGATAGCAAGTTGTCGTTCTGTAATCTACTTTAGTTTAAATCCTTCTTTGATCGAATACATTTTGTGCTTTTTGTTTAATTCCTAGTTTTTAATATTTGAAAATGGCAACGAATAAAACTTTAAGGGTTTACTTCATGAGTAAAATCTTGGTACCAAAGCTACAGTGGCGGCGCGAAAAATATATACCCCATTCAGAGATGATGTCGTAAGTGATCGAACATTGCAGAAGGTCAAGCCGAGATCTTCCGAAGAACCACTTCTTCGGAAGATCTCGGCTTGACCGATGAAGGATGCTCTGGAAGACCGAATAAACAGCGAGCATATTTAACAGGTTGTGGAGCAAAATTGCAGTACAACGTACCTAGAGCTTGCAGAAAGGTTCGATGTGAGTAATGAAACCATTCGTTTGTACCTTCATCAGCTAGGAAAGAAAATGGGTTCCACAAATTGTCAAATGATGACATTGACATGAATTGTTAAATAATAACAAATTAAATCATCTTACCATTTGCGCGGCAAACATTTCACGCAACGATAATGAATCATTGGTTCTCGTCTACCGATTCGATATTACACACTCCAAAGCGTCCTTCTACTCAAACCAGATTTTATTTTGTGTTTATTGGACAACATTATGAGTTTTTGGAACGACCCGCGCATAGTGCTTCAGTTGTACAAGAACATTCCGGCAATGGATTGGGCGTGGAAGTCGTATTCCGTGGTCCCTATCTAACATTGAGAACGCGTTGACCTATCATTAAAAATGCCGAAGATTTGTGAAATCGCATTTTATTGCAGCTCAACGCATTCGCGAGGATAAGATAAATTTTACAAGTGTACATAAAAATTTTCATCGCTGAATTGATGCCTATAGTGGATCTCATGGTGGGCGTTTCGAACACTTTTTATAAGCTATTTTGTCTTGTTTTGCCTTCATGTATCCTTGACCAACACAAATTTTAAAAAACAAATGAAACAAATTGCGCACAAATCACATTTGAAATTATGCTTATCTTTACATTCTGATATTTTCGATGAACAAGTTTCTCTCTCAACTGTACTTTTACCCTTGAGCAGAGAGAATGTGCATAACTGTTTCTACGTCATATCTCTGTTTTGATCTTTCCTGGAGAAACAACTCTATTGACTCTTCCAGGAACTTTATTTATTTTTTACTTGCGTGTTACTGAACTTGAATCCCCAGAATTTTTATGGTATAAAATAGCATGAACGATGATATGGTCCAGCTTTAAATGCATTTTGGTCCGAAGAAAATGGAAATCTTTGAAGAACACCAAATTAAATTCTTTTTCGATTATCAGTTAGAAGTTTGTGCGTATATCTCTGTCTAGAATTGCTATTCGGAGGTAACCCTGTATATATTCATCCATATTGTTAAAGTAATGGCTTACGTGTGTGTAACTGAAGCTAAGAAATATGAAAAGATCTCATCAGAGCTTTTAATTTAGGTAATGAGATGGAGGAATTGATACCTTTGAGGGGTACCTTTGAAGGAATTCACTTGCGGAGCAGAGAAAATGAGTGTAATATAAGCTATGCAGTACATTTACGTAACTAGTTGATACTGCTTTGAGAACAGTTCAAGCAAGTATAAGATTCTTAACGACATAGAACGAATAAAGGCAAAAGGAAGTTCGATCCACGTAGAACTCACAGGTGAGTTTAATACGCTCGGGAAAACACGCGGATACAATAAGT
Organism: Osmoderma eremita; assembly: GCA_031763485.1. NCBI lineage: Eukaryota > Metazoa > Arthropoda > Insecta > Coleoptera > Scarabaeidae > Osmoderma > Osmoderma eremita. The sequence continues at coordinate 11,371 of JARFOC010053371.1, read as the reverse complement.
AAATGAAATAATATCGCTATGTTAGACAATAAGGATCAAAAGCTATTTCTAGATGGTGCTATTATCGTGAAGAGGAAATCCTAAGGTAAAATACTACATTACTTTACAATAGGTTCTAATCAAAAATAACATTTATTTGGTAATTTTACAGACGCACGTGAGAATTCCTAACATGGTCATTTTTTTATTCTCTCACAATTTAGGATAAACTAAGAAATAATTATTATTGCCGGACTAGACGTTCTGTACTTTTCCGGCCTATTCTGCGCCATTACTCGAAACGATTTAGTAGACAAAAACCGTGTTCGGAACCCAAGTCAAAAATGAAAATGAATATGCAAATGTATCTAGTCACTTCTGGATTTGAACTGAATTGCAGAGCACGCAGTTTTGTTTTGGTATAGTAAATAATTAATTGTCTTTATATCACACGCCAGCTATGTTTCACAATCAATATGGAAGCGATGAATCTGTATCATCTGCTGCAATATGAAAATATTCTCAGCGAAATAGAAACACGATCGCATAGGTGGAACAAAACTTTATTCACCGAATAGATTGAGTACAAAAATTGCGTGATCAATGCGTGATACGAAAACTAAGCTTTCTATTGGTTGGCAAGAAATCCCGAGAAGTTCATTGCTAACGATGTAAATTTAAAAGTCGTATTAAAAAGCGTGCCTTAAAATTCAATAAGCGATTATTCGAATGATGCTGTAGACTGTTTAAATAAGGGTGAAAATATTATCGTAAGTTCCAAGATTAAATTTCTGTTTCTTGCTAAAACAAATGTAACAATTGCCCTGCTAAAATAGGCCAGAAGGATAATAATAATGTATAACAAAATATATGCAATACATCGCTGTATTGCATACCAAGGATGGGCAATGTTTATATATAATCAAACATAACCACAACATAACCTCTTTATTCCTCTGCAGTGCGGCGTCGTGTAATTATTCATATCAGTTTTGATCTCGTCTTTTTCCTCTATATTCGACATTTGTGTCTTTTTTAAGATTCTATTAGCACCTAAAATATAATGGGCAAGGTGAAACAATGTCAATGTACTTTGTATTTATAATAAATATATAATATACAGAACGTTGAGTACGCTTTTTGGTGTTGTTTTTTTTGTTAGTGTTGGAATTTTAAAGGTGGCTAATCACATAATTTTTATTAATGATTTTTTCATAAGCATAAACACACCCATAATCAAAACATTTTCTAAATAAAATAATACCTATGATTTATTTTTGTTACGGCACAAGTACTTTCTTAATAACATATTAAACACCGTTTTACTAAGAAAAATTATATTCTTTTGAGCCGATCACACTTCAATTTTTTAATTTTCCACCTACGCCATCTTATATATTATTATTTATTTGCACCGTCTTAAAATAAAAATCAGATTGCAATAGACAGCAAAAATATAAAATGAAAGTTTACTTTTCATTTTAAAGACGAATATGTTTTCGAAATAGGTTATATATAGTTGGATGGAAACATAAATTTTTCCGTTTTCCAGTGTAAAACCGGTTTTGCACGGGCACGATGCATGATCATCACGTGATCACTCCATTTGTTGGGTGAATAGGGTATAGAGAGCATATTCATTATTACATTTGTGCACTAGATTTGTTTATTAATCAATTATTTCATGGGTACTCGATTCAAATTAAATACATTAAGATATTAAAAACTCTACTGAAGCTGAACAAAGGATTAGCTTCACTGTAAGCATTTCCTTCGGTTATTTTAAATACTGTCAATACAATTATTTACAAGTGTTCAACCTCCGAGAAATGGTAGTTTTATCATTAAAATAAAAAAGGAAGTTTAATACTTTTAATGGATAAGACACAGAAAAAGTAACTAACAAAACGTGCATAACAACAAATTTACATTTTGTCAAGGTCTACCCAAATAATATTAACATTCTGATATTTATCAATATAGTTGCTCATTAGCGCCAGCGGGCAGTGGCGGAGATTTGGTACAACCTTCAGTATAACTGAGAGTCTCAACGAGGTCTGTATACACCTACGCTGCCGTAAATACTATTTCGCAGTTCTGCGTTTGTTTTAATAAGGTTGCTTACGCCTTTAAAACAACCAATGTTGGACAAAATCACACAATTTGTAGTAGAAAATTCGGATCTAAATTATGATGGTGTAGTTTGTAATATCCCTTTAATGTGTTGGTCCAAAAGGGATTGTCAACGTCACGTAGCAAACGGCATTCCTCAAGTAAAAGACGCATACGACACTATGAAAAAATTAAATTTAATATAGGTGTTACCTTTTTTTATGTAATTTACTATTTCATTTACTAGACAACGAAGCATGTCTTCTTTTGGAACAAATATTCGGACTGCAAATTGCTAAGTCGGGCAAAGATTATTTTAATTGCGCAATTATAACGTCACGAGGTGTAGAACTCTCGTTTTCTTCATATAAACAAACCCTTTCCTCACGTCGCACTCAGTTTGCAGAAACAACTGTCGGAACATATATAATAGTGTTGCAGATACTTAACAGACAGTAAGTACATATTATAATTTATTTCTGACCATTTATTTTGCGTGTAAACTTTTATACACCCGCCACTGGCTGTTGGCGCAAATTGAGCAACTCTATTTATCACCAAAATATTTATTTACCCTTTCTGTATCATTACTCTTCGCAATCCGCCGACTCTAACAATTCTAATGTACAAGCTGATGTAAATCAATATATCCACACATAATTTACCACAAGGCATTTACTCCTTTTTTGTGCTCGCCGATTTTAGTCAAAAAAATTCAAATGTATTATATTTCTCGCAATGACGCTTTTCGTTTTAGGAATTTATGGTTTCCACACAAACAAGTTTAAAAAACTACAGTCGTAAATTATCCACCAACATTGTTTTATTTTTGTTTGGTTTTCCAGCAGACATGTAGGTGAAAGTTTAGTTTAAAACTGTTACGTTTGTGGTAATTTGTCATAGGTGCTTTGAAGTTTTCTTTGTGATATATGTATTGAAATTTTGTACGTATGACGAAAATATGAAAAAAAACTTTAAAACAGATTTAGAAAATATAAATCAGGGAAATCATTCCATTCCTTTTCCTTTACTAACGAAGGCTCTACACAATCGTGTTTAAATTTTCAAATTTAAATCTATATTTATAGTACCTGCTCCTATGTAATATCCAACATATAGCATTTAATTTATTATTTATTTCTATATACAAGCTGTCTTATATAAAAAACGAGTCCGTACTCCGTAGCGCCTTTATTGATAGACCAATTTTAATAATTGAAGCTGAAAATTATATGGCTGGATGTAGGCTATAAAATGAGCTGATAAAATTACACTGGTTAACAAAATTTCAGATTTATTTTGTCGCACGAGGTAAAGTGGGTGAACTTTGTAGTACTTTTTAAACTTATTTCATATCTGTTTTCGGATTTTTTCTATCAGGCAGGGTTTCAGAGTGACAAAGCAATGAAATTTTGTAAAGGTATAAGGTAATATGTGTATAAACCATGAAAAAATGACGTACAAAGATATATTTACTTGGAGAATGTGCTGATATATGACTTTCGGTTGTACTTTGCATCAGAAACATCTCTCTTCAACGTCCAGCAATAGTCTGCTAATATAGCAGGGCTACATTTGCCTTGGTATCATCAGCACTTTCATCGTCACTTAGTGTCATGTTTTGTGGAGGTTTAGGCACAGGTAATTCCGGACTGTGAGGTACTGGCCTCAGTGCAGATGGAATATTAGGATATTTTACAGTACGTTTAGATTTATAAGTATTACTACTTATATTTGTTATTCAAAAATAGCAATCGGTAATATGATCTAATGGTTCCCTCCAAATCATAGGAATAGTAAAAGGCATATGTCGTTTACCTTTTGCCCACGTTGTAAGAAGTCTGACACACGTAACACAGCAAATATGGGGAGCCCAGGTTTTGTCTTGATCACCTACTTTACACTTGAAATACTGCTAATAGCACTTTTTAAGGAGAGGTGTGAAATACGGTTTTTGATATTTAAATGTCAATTCGCCGCAAATGTAGCAAAAAGAGTTCGGGTGATTTACACATGTCCTTGGCGTTAAGTTATAGGTAATCAAATGTTCGCGGTTTCGCTACAATAGCTTGAACGCACCACAACGCAACACTCTTTAAAACGTTAACAACGACAGAGTATATGTTCATTCACCGACAACTGAAATAACAAAAGATGCTGTTTTTACATATGACTAAATAATCATTTTGTTACATTAAAAAAAATCTTATGTAAAGGTGTACTTGTGATACAGTGTTGTTCTCCATCAGAATAAGACACCTGTATATATCTAGGATGTTCAAAAGAGAAACTATTAGGGTTCTCATTCAAAGGAAGAACTTCTTCCCTACAGTTACAATTCCTTTGATATTAAGCAAACACCAACCAACTTTTACGTGTTGCAAAGAGTACTTTAGTAAATACGTTTAACTCCTTCCAAAAATAGAATCACATGATTTCCCATTGTAGATTCTCGTTCCAAAGTTAAAAATAAGTTTCATTGGTGTCCGTAAAAGTATTAGACGAGAAAATGTCTGTTTACTACACATATTGGACGTGTGTTGACGTACTAGTTGTCGAGACTGGGTGCAGTGTGGAAGTGGAAGACTAGGCTTCTCCAGAAAGGAAATTATTTAGATAACTGGCTAATAACTGGAAAGGTTATTCCAATGGAATCATGTGTACAATGTTATGTTAGAGAAGTCAAGTGGCTGTCATCTGCGATTAGTATACTTTAAAAAATTCAGCTTATCTAAACACATGTCTTAGGATCGTTTAGTAATTATTTAGTTTAAAGTTTATGAAAATAAACCGTTTATTGCGAGAAATCGATCTGTTGTTCTTACTTTGAATCGTTGAAATTTTGAAAGGGACATGATTTTTACACTAATAACACGTCAAAATGTCGAAAGAAATGTGCAGATTACTGCTGTCGTGAAAGGTAGTGTTCAGACGTTGCAAATTTCTTGATTTTTCGTGATTCTCAACAATTAGGCTTTTCAAAAACGATAATTTGGAGTATTTCTCTAACATATTTGGACGTGCACCCTTATAACATTGTATAGATCCACAGATTCAAGAAAATCATATTTTGAGATGAAGCCCATTTTCGTTAAACGATTATGTCCTCAAACAAATTGTCGACAAGTTTTTGATTTTGCAAAAAGTGACTGGGTGGTATGTAGTCTATGTCGTGGTGGGACAATCGGATCATATTTTTCTTTTTTCAAAACAAAGCAAGCGGTACAATTACATTCAATTGTAAGCAGCATTTATTTGGGGGTAAGATTGGATAAAATTTATTTGGATGACACGCGCTAGGTACACAACGGTGCCAAATGTCATACCGCCAATTGCAAGCAATGTTTGGAGAAACGATGATGACGTCATGGAGAATTGGATTAATATAATTCGCACGTATACATAGGGCTGAAGTGATCGATTAAATCAATGCTATTCAGAACATAATGAAGTGGGATGTGTTTCAAAAATTAACTGAAACCTTTGGTCGTATCTTGAACATCTTTTTAACAATTTTACTCTATGGAGGGTCCGAGAATACCCCTATTCGCGGCCAAACAATAGCCGAAACTATCGTAAAACTCCAGACTCACTGTTTCGCAAAAATTCTCAATAGTTTTACTTGCAACTATTGCAACCTCGCTATTGTTGCAAAACTGTAAAGATACTAACTCTAATAGAGGTGGCATTAAAATACTAAGTTTTCAAATTTGCCGCGTTATATGAATGGAACTAAAGAAATCGCATAGCACGCTGCCTACCACATACCTCTCAACTATTAACTAATAAAAACTGGTCGTTCTTTTGCATGGATTGCTTACCAGCGTTTCCTATATTTACCTCTATAACCTCTGGTCCAAACGATATACCTATCAGCCTGCAAGTACACCAGTTCTTCCACCAAAATTTCAACTTTCAACACATTCAAATAAAAAAGAATTATACTCCAAGAATATTGTGTTAACGTTATCAGACCATATGCTAAATTTATTCTGTGTAAAAAAAAACGTAAGACATAATAATCGTTTATAATTGAAGATTTTTATCGACTGCACATCAACTACATTTTTTTTTAATTGATCGGACCTACTTTATCGAATCCTGAAATAGTTAAAAGATGCAATAAAGTAAGTTGTTTAAATAATTAAAGTTCACACTGCACACATGGCTCGACTATTCTAAACTTAGCGAGCGTATATTTAGTTTGCCCGATCTATTTTAATGAATCGAAATGCTAATACGTTCTACGATACGAAATTAACATCTATTCCGATTGGGAATGCAGTATAATCGAACCATTAGCTTTGAGATTTATCAATGCAATGTTATGATGTAATAAAGATGGTAATTAGAATTTTTTGTACCCCTTTGAATTAACGATCTATCCTAAGGCAATTAGTTAATTTTGTAGTTAATATGTAGAATGTAAAAGCGTGAGGTTGGTAACTCCCATTAGAGATCCAATTTAACATAACTTTAGTTGTTACATAAGTAAGGCTTAGATAGATTGCGTTTAAGTAAAAATATTATTTTCGATGCTTTATGTTTAAGGGATCACAACGCTTCAGGCGACAACTAGGATGCACTTTAAGGCGCGAGAGGTACTTCTCACTGAGTACTTGATGTAATAAACACAGTCTGTAATTTTTTTGATTTAAAATCATAGAGTTCTGTATTACCGGCATACAAAAATTGCTGTCACGTTGGCAACAGGTTATTGAGTGTGATGGTAGTTACTTCAATGAATAATAGTGTACTATTGCTTCTTAATAAATATTTAGATTTTACCATCAAAAACCACACGAACTTATCTGGTTACCTGATATAGTGCAAATTTAGAATTTCTTCCAATCAACCAATATAGTTTGGATAATTTCAGTCTTTCTTTTTTTTTGTGGAAATAGGCTCTTTCCACTTGAGCCGACTATCTAGGTGCATACCTGAATATTTAACACTTTCGTGTAGCGGCAATTGTTTTCCGTTGAGGGTAACATGTCTGTTTTCGTAGTATAAAGGTGACATAAACGATTTTGCTTCGTTAATTAGAATGAAGTTGGGTATATGCCAGTTCGGGCCGTATTAGTCGACGTCTGAGATTTGTCTTTTTAAACTAGGGATGTCTCCGTTATATAAAAAAATAAATTAAAGAGTAGAAAGAAATGAAAGAAGTTGTCAAGTCTTTTATAATTGCGTCCTTAAATCGCCGAATGTAATTTTCTTTTCTCTGAAGATTGTAGATAATGACACGATATCAAGGTTGTAATCGAAAGGTCTTTTCAATAGCGCTTTGCTTCTGTTCTGTTAGTCTACCACAAATTACATTCCTTTCTCTACGAATAGGACACACTGATTGGAAATGTATTGGCATCTGACGTGTCAGATGTACCAAATACCTTGCATTTTATACGTACTATTGGATACTGAACGTGAAAAAACTTTTATTGTATAACAACACACCAACTATTTGGTGTAAGTTTTCTTCAAGCTGAAATCTCCAAATAGGCGATTAACTAACCACAAACGCTTAGAACTTTTCCAATTTAATTTTAAAAAACACAATATACGCTACCAAACGTATTTTAAACGTATAATATGTGTTTTACATTATATTTATTGCGTGGAGAGAATTGGTATATTGTTTTACTTTTCACAATCACTAGGGAAATAAGTAGAATACGTTTCATTATTTCATGGACACCCAATCCTTAAACTCGACTTCTTCGTCTAAAGATTTACGTCTGGTATTTGAATAGTGCAATCGTCTGTTCTTAAGAAATTTTAACCCCGCGTATACTGAAAATTGACGTTGCTAGAACTACCGCTTGGGTCCAAGAGACCCTGCATTTATTTCAATGTAATCACTGGTGTATGTTTGCGTAGAAAGAGTGAATGAAAACTATTTTCTGGTGAAAGCTTTTATCAACCTAATATTGCTGTATAATGTTATAAAATATACGTATATAATAATGAAAAAAAAGTTATTTATTAAAAAAATGTGAGCATGAATTACATTGTACAATAGAATGTTCTCCACATATATTTCTTTTGCACTTGTTACAAATAGATTTTGTTTTTCTGTCCCTAGCCACTGGACACACACAACATCTCGATTTTCGCGTATTCGTTGGATGAATTTTTTGACGGGTTTAGCTGATTTAGTGTTTCATCCTTACAATAACTTGTTGATTGTTGTCCTAGTCTTTTGTATTTCTTAGTGCTTTCCAAATGATATATGTATTCAGTATGCTTAAACGGGAACAAAATTACATTGCTCTGTAAAACAGTAGTTTGCACAAAATCAACTAAAAATAAATGAAAACAAAACTTACTATTTAAAACTGGCGAGAGTACTGTTACCCCACCGGACATCGTGTTGGATGGTGTTGCAGTAAAATTAACTAAAACCTACTGTTTCCTGGGTGTTCATATAGACGACACTCTTAAATGGTACCACCACATAGAGCAGATGTGCGGTATACTCGGTAGTGCTTGCTTCGCAATTAAAATATTAAGTAAGGTTAGTAATCGTATGACTGTGTCTCCATTATCCGGTATGGAATTTTATTATAGGGGTGTTTCTCAGAAACCGAACGCGTGTTTATTTTGCAAAAAAGGGCGGTGCAAGCACTACTGGGCCTGGATTATGGCGCATCACTACGATCTGTCTTTCGATCTAACGGGCTGTTAAGCATGTATGGTAATTTGGTTTAACTTTAAAAACAAAACTCCTTTTATAGACAACGAAAAAATTCACACTTATAAAACGAGACATAAAATAAATTATAATGTACAGAGACATAGACTAGCTAAATTCACCAAGGGCTTACAGTACAATTGCATACGTTTTCTAAATAAATTACCGTTAGACATAAAATTAGAAAAACAACTTTACCAAATGTAAAAGAATAACGATAAAGAATAAAGATTTCAATTAACTTAGGTGTAGGTAGCCAACAAGTTCAATATCCCTTTTTTGTCTTTTTTCCCCATTTGACATCACCTCTACTGTATAACAACTTTTTTTTGCCAGGAGACAATGCTTTAAGCACTCCAAGTGCTTGGTCGTTGGCAACTTGGTTGTGTGGGACTATCAATAAAGCCTACTCACTAAAAGCCCCTCAAAGTCCTCTCCGGTGTCTGGAACCATTTCTATAAAATATAACGTCAGATACCGTCGGCTGCCTACATTGTCTCGACCGTTTCTGCCCTACGTCTGCTGTTTTTGCCTATTCAGTTCGTCATACTTTTTCGTGTGCATGATTTTCCTGATCATTTCATGTATAGCGTTCCAGTTGTCAGCGGATTCTAACATTAACGGAATTAGCGTGTCAGGTGTTATTTCGCCTCCAATCTTTACATGAGTTATCCTTCTTGTTTCTTTCCATCTATCGCACTCGAAAACTGTATGTTCGGCTGTATCGACCTTACCGCAATACATACAGCTATCCTCCACATCTTTTCCTATTCTTTTGGCAAACGCTCGAAAACATCCATGTGTCGTCAACGCCTGTGTCAGGTGGTAATCGACATTTCGGTGTTCACATTTTATCCATGCCCTAAGATCTCGAATTAGGCGCTTCATCCATTGAGCTTTCTTTTCCTCTTTTTCCCATCTACCCTGTCATTCCGTCAAGGTGCTCTCCTTTGCCGCATAACTTGCCACGTCCATCAGGTCGATCGGTGCAGTGACCACCTGTAAGGCCAGCAGTGATACAGTCCTGTAGGATGAGACAACGCGCATGAGGATGTTTCTTTGGGTTCTTTCCAGGACCCGTCTGTATTCCTTTATACGTAGAACGTCGTTCCACACCGGGGCTCCATATAGCAGTATATTATGCACCGTGCTACTGAACACCGCTCTCTTGCCGCTCCTTGGACCTCTTATATCAGGCATCAGTCTAATTAAGCTAGCTGTTCTTTGATCTGCCCTCTTTGCTGCCATCTCTACGTGTGCACCATCTATTAGTACTCCTAGATACTTGACCGTTTTCGCGGGTACAATCCTTGCTTTATATTATTATTATATCCACCATGGTATAAAACACAACTAAACTATAATCTAGTATGACATCGGGTTCCTCTTTAATATCGTTGTTATTCACATTATTATTGTTCTAATGTAAAGTGCTTAGTAATGTAACAACTTTTGTTTTTCTTCGGAGAATAGGAAACTATTGAAATATCTTTTTGAAAAGGAAACAAACTTGAATACAATTCCCGCCCTTTGTCATTCACCAAACATGCAGACAATTCTGGCGTAATCTTTCTTATTCTTCCTAAGACAGTTTCTCAGGTGTTGTCTATATTGGATCTTCTTAAGGACGCGATCAACATTTACAGAGAAGTAACCATTGTGTTTTGAAATATTTTTAATATCATATGTTTAACAATAGTTAATATCATATGTTCAACTATAGACAAATAATGTTTAATAATTTTCTTTTGTGAAATTGTGGGCGAAAATGTATAGCGTATTTACATTTGTGTAGCTGACCTAACACACACTTAAATCGTATTCCATTTTCGCTTCTCCAATGACTGGGGATCCAACCACTTGTTATAACAACCACCGCAGACAACAGTACATAAAATAAAAACTGTTAAATTTGTTTATTATTTAATATAAAGTTTTGTTTGAAGAATGTGTTTTTTGAATAGAGGCGTAACGGTTTCAAAAGAGAATGTACAACTTACAAAACTGGAAAACAAAGGATTGTAGGTATGTCTTCTTTCTGATCGTCTAAGTATTGATCCTCCTAGTAGAAATATTCATCGGCTTTCTATGCTTATTGTGGACCTCAATCAATTAATTTTTTTGAAATTTAAGAATCAATGTATATTGATCACAATAATTGTATTTTAAAACATCTGGGTTACTATCAACCATGAGTACACTTATATCGTCTGCAGATGCAGGCTGTCTATGAGGCAATTGAACGACTTTTCTAAGCATTCACCTGTTTCATTGCACCTTTTCCTTAAATAGTGGACTTAGTGGGAATAGGCCAGTTTGGATAGGTATTCAACAGCAAATAAATCACTAACTTGTTGGAAACTATTCCCCAAATGATACAAATTTAACATTTCAATTTGTGTGGCATTGATTTGTCAGTAATTTGAAAATTGATTTCAAGTACAAAATAAAATCTCAACCGCCGCGGCCGGTTCAAGTAGGATTAAGGGGGGAGTCTGCTCTAGCTGAGGTTTTGTTCTAATGCGTTTGTCTCAAAAATAAAATTAATTGTCATTTACAAAACTTTTGTCACATGTAAAGGTATAT
>JARFOC010053362.1:0-19767 GCA_031763485.1 Osmoderma eremita | reverse complement strand
TTTTCCAAGTTGTAAAGAGTATTTTGAAGAAATGAAGGGTTTTGAGGAAGTTTCAAATTTACCTCACATAAAATACACTGACACAATTGCAGAAGAATTCGAAAATCGATTTAGCGACTTTAGAAAAATCGAAAGAATGATTCCAGTTTTTACTCAACCTCTTACAAGTTAAGTTGAGAATGTGAGCAGAGCAGACCCTCAACTGGAATTGTGTCATTTGCCATCAGACCCTTTTTACCAAGGAAGAACTGAAACTGGATTTGACTTTTTCAAGTTACTACCAGAAGAACGATACCCCAACTTGCGAAACTTAGGGCTTACACTGGGCTCAATGCTGGGAAGCGCGTATCTTTGCGACAGCAGGTTTTCCAACATGAACATTATAAAGTCAACATATAGATGTTTCCTCTCTGACAAGTCACTTACTCAGGTGCTTCGTTTATCAACAACAAATATTAAAGTTAATATTGATGCATTAGTTAGTGAAAACCAACATCTTCAAATTTCCCAATGATTTTTTGTAATTTGATGTTTTTTGAATAAATCAATAAATTAAAAATTAAATAATTAATTCGTATACCATACCTATTAAAACTCACTGATAAAGTTGCATACGAAGTATTTTATAATGCGGCCCCCCAAACCGTATTTTTTTAAGCGGCCCTTGGGGCACTTGCAGTTGGACAGCCCTGACTTACATCTTTCTTCCTTCAAACATGAAATACTTCATTGAAAACAGATAGAACGATAACTTTACTTATGAACACCTGCGCGATGCCGCAATGGTAAAAATGCAAGACCCAGTGTGATTCGACGTTGTTACCGTTATGTGAGTACTGCAAAGCATAGATTATTATTTAATTATTTACCTAATAGTATGGTTAAAATGATCTGCCAAGATTAAAATTTAGAAGTGAGTACAACAATACCTTTAGTTCTGCATAGTTGTAGGAGTTTATTATTATTTATTAATTCAAAGAAAATATCTGAGGACGAAGATAAATTATGTATTAGGGTGAAGCAAAAGCATTTACTTGATTACCTGATGTGAAGCAGAGCCGTTTAATATGCAAACATATTTATTGCAGGTCAGTGAATAGGTGAGTTGAATAATCTCAGTATTGGTATAGATTCACTGTATTATACACATGCTTGCAGTCCGATAAGACACGACGGGTATACTATTTTAGTGTCCAAAATTATAAATTTGCTTCCAAATGATAATTCTCTTACGTATTACGTACCTGCCATTAAGAAACACGAGAGTCTCGTAGGAAAACATATATTTGCCCGTGAAAAACTCGTAGACAAAATCAAAAACCCAATTTTACTTAGGACGATCGCCGCGTGATAGAAAGGACAAGGAAGTTGGAAGAAGGAACGAGTATTGAAGGTAGTAAGCGAAATATTAATTGATAAGTGAACAAATAAATAATTATTGCTCGCTATTCTACTCCATTCCGTTAAATTAGGAAATTAACTGGAATTCGTTTTACTAATTTGCAAACGAATTCCAGTTAATTTAAATTTTCGAACTTTGTTTCCAACAAAGAACTATATTTGATGAACGAATGGCGTAGCTTTTTTAATAAAATATATTCTTACGCACCAAAAAACGATGCTGCAAAAAAACTTGCCGCTTATCTGGACGACAAAAACACTGAAAAAGGTAAGACTAAGTGACATCATTATTAAATATTTGCACCTTAAACTTTATTTGTTGTTAAACACTGCTACCAATTGAACATATTTAGTTGCATGTCGCGGTAGAAAACCTCTCTCAACAGGCCACTAAAAATTCTCTACCCTGGAGTGTATAGATTCTTTCTTCAACACGCTATTGGTAAGTATTTTAATTAGTGCTATAATATTTACATTCAATTTGTTAAATGGTTTGTTGTATAATAATACACTGTTTCTTGTGTGTTTCAGAATCCAGGCAAAGTAGAAGAGCATATTAAAAAAACAATAGAGAAAGCTAAGATTCGTCAGCAAGGTGTTCAACCTTACGTAATTTATGAAGTGGCATCGTTTAAAAGTATTAGTAACGTATACGTAATTATTCACACTATACAGGCTGATTCATTTTCGACCTTCACCATGGAGGTCTCGCTTATTATTAGAGATAGAGGGTAGGTTAAAATTTGGCAAAGTTGCTAAATTTTATTTGTTATGAATCCGAAGAAAAAATAAACCTGTGACAAATGACATTCGAAATTTTAAAAAAACCAAAAACTCTCCTTTTACCTCTAGCACTTCTATTCGACCTTGCAGAGAAAAACTAAAAACACGTTCTCAAGGTCACTTTTGATCTTCTATCTAATGGTGTACTCAATATTTTTATATGACGTTTCGATTCCTTCTGGCCATCATCATTTCTTATTTCTTACCGGCGCCATATTGGATTTTGACACCGTCAAAAAGAGGTTTTTTTCTGATTTCAACAGGTATAAATGTTGACAAAAAGTTTTGATATTATGGTTTTATTGACCAAGAACACAATTTAATATTAAATAAGGTAGCTATGAAATTTAAAACTGTCAAACGTTTCAATTATCGTTCATTAGTAATAGAAAAATTTCGTACACCAACGAAAAGAAACAAAATATGTTAAGTATTTTTTATTTATCGAACTGAAATACAACAATAGAGAGTACAAAATATTTACAACTGTATCTAGAACGACAATAGCCACATCGAACAGTTCTAATAGATCTTGATAAAAACTTCGAGAATGGATTGTTTAACACACCGCGTAATGTTTATGTTAGCAGGAATTTGAATTAAAATGAATGGGTTATTTTATAAATGGTAAATTATAGGTGTGTTTTGCAAAGTTTATATAAGCTTCGAACCTGATTTGTAACAATAAATGAAAAAAACCAATAACCGTAATAACAAAACAAAACAATGAACCAACAGCTACAGTAAATGTAAAATAACTGGACATTTTGATTAATACACAATCGCGCACGGTTTCCGGCATTTTCAACTGCCTTTTGTATGGTTCTTCTAGGGATTATATCGAAAGCACTGTGGAGTCTATCTCGAAGTTCTTCAAACTTTTGTGGGATATCATCTTTACAAATATTAATTTTCACAACTCCACTACTTCTAATCCAGCACTGAGCCGGTGCGCTGTCTTGTTGCCACCGTAGATGCTGTAGTTGATCTAATGGAATATTGTTAGATACGTATGTGTGAGGAAGGTTTAAGTATCTTTCCCCATTTAATGTTTCTTCATACATAACTGGTCCTATGACACGGTTTTCTAAAATGCCCATAAAAACAACGATGTTGAGGTCTCCTTGCCTTCTTTGTTAAAAATATATGCACATTTGGTAAGTTATAGTACTTTTGAAGTAACTGTAAAGTATAAAATGCATAATCAAGTAAACCCAAGTAAACCCTAGGTTTTTTTCAATTTCCATGATACTATACTTAAGTGTCAAGCTTTTAAAGTCGTGATTTGTTTCTTCCTATAGTTTTTCACATGATAGTCATACTGTTGACGTCAGCCGGCTTGGCGCGCTTTCGAAGTTTGAACTGGAATGCGTTCAAAATAGACTCTAGGTAGTAGTAGAGTAACACTTTTTTGGTTATCTAGCGTTCAGTAATCGAGGTACACTTTCCAAGGTAATAATTTATTACGTTCAAAATTAGTAAAAGGTAATCCTGGAGTGTACCTCGCTTCACGTTTGTTTAGCTAAATGAGATCAAAAGTCACATTATGGTTAGATAGAGCGTTTATAAATGTACTAGTAACTGCTTTTCTGTTGAGCAGTTGTCTTCTATTACTCTTCTCTTTTATTCTATTCTCAACAATTGGTAATAACAAGTCAAATGTTTTGCGGCTAATGCGAAAGTGACATTTAAGCTGTTGGTTGCTAAAATTCGGTATAACTTTCTTAATATACCCTATAACCATGTTTCTTTGCTCGCTCTTATTTCGCTGGTTTCTTGTATATCGTATTTATAACCGCCGCATTCTAATAGACGTCGCAAGAAAATAATGCCAAGTTATTACTGGTTTTTAAGGCATAATACTTGGGAAATACTCTTAAGAGACAGTACAAAATGATATGTTTGATAAAAAGAAAATGGAAAGTTCCCTATTATGAACTTTAATTTTCTGACAAGGGCACACAGATATTTTACATTTTTAGTGTAATTAATATTGTCATTTATAATTTGTGGTTTGTTGGTGCTTGGATTGATTTCTTCCATGTTACGAGGGATGCCTTTTATATTTCGAGAATAGAAAACAGAAACTAAAATTAATCATAGTACATGGCTTTAGTTTTTCAAAATATTCTCCATGAAGATTAATACACTTTTGCATGCGCTTGAATCACTTTTTGAAGCACTTTTCATCTTCGATTACCGGATACCTCTAAAATATACATTTTGAAAGCATCAACCACTTCTTCAGCCGTCGAAAAACGTTGACCACGTAATTTTTGTTTAATGTGCGGAAACAAAAAGAAGTCATTGAGTGCGAAATCAGGGCTGTACGGCGGATGACCTACCAATTCAAGTTTTTCAGATCTAAAAACTCTCTTGTTTGAGCTGATGTGTGAGAGCTCGCATTGCTCCGGTTGAGAATGATCCGTCTTCGGCGGTTGATTTCCCTTATTTTTCCGAATACTTCTGGCAAGCAAATGGTTGTGTACCATTCAGGATTGACTGTCCGACGTTGCACCAATGGTGCAGTTGTCACATGTCCAGTTTTTTCGGAAGAAATGAAGTGCTTCGTGTGCGAACAGTTCTTGTTGGATTTTGGCTCATCTTGAAAGACCCATACCGATCGACTGCTGTTTACTTTTGGGCTCATAGGCATAGATCCATGATTCGTCACTTGTTACGATGTCATAGACATGTTTTGAAGTACCGTGATCGTATTTTTGGAGCATTTCGTTTGCCCAATCCACACGAGTCCTTTTTTGACCGATTGTCAAATTATGTGGAATCCAACACGAACACATTTTTTTGGAGGCCAAATGTTGATGCAATATTGCATGTATGCTGATCCCACTAATACCCAAGGATACCTCAATCTCACGATACGTCACTTGCCGAACTTGCAATATCAGTTCACGCACAGCATCAATGTTCTTCGGAACAACAACTGATTTTGGACGGCATTCACGAAATTCGTCAGCACGGCCACGATTGAATTCGGCGTACCACCGGTATACACTGGCTTTTGATGGCGCTTCATCGCCAAATGCTGAATTAAGTTCACCGATGCACTGTTGTTGAGATAATCCATGTCGAGAATTGTAAAAAATGATGACACGAAAATGTTCACGAGTTAATTTTTGGCCAAGATGATTTTTTAAGCCACTGTAAGTAACACAAGTTTCGCTTATACGTCAAAATGTTCTGAGTAGTATACTGTCAGAAAGTCCGAAATTTACGATACAGACATCAGTTGTCAGATGGCAGCAGCTGGAACGCCATTTCCAGAAATATAAAAGGCACAAGGTTGCAGTACGACTACTTTATTTTTATGAAAAACGTATAAAAAAATTGTTTTACTTTTATTAAATTCAAATAACAATGATCCAATCATGTTCGTTTTGATACATGTTTGGTAAAAACTTCTTCAGGATTTTCTATTCTATTCTTTTTGACCGAGGTTAAGAGAGTATTCTTTTTTGTAACAGGTAAAACGGCTAAGGCAATAATACATATTGGATAAACGTTAGAAAACAGATCTGATTTCAGGATAAAATAGCATATGATACATTTGATAATCTCGGTTCTGTTAGACACATAATCTCCGTACAAGTACTTACGCAAGCGATCGTTAACTCGATAATATCATTGAATTAAATTCATTCCCGGCACAGACGATGAAATTATTCCGCTGTTACCATTACGGACTATATGTACACAACAATACCGAGAGATAACAATTTGCACTAATTAGAGGGGCGAGGCATAAAATATTATTTCGCCTCTATGCACGAGGACCTCCTGTTGCTACGCCGCATCCATCTACATACCGGGTGCGTAAAAATCATTAAATTTCTTGGTAAATTATGCTGGATCGTCGCATCGTTACAACTTCAATTAGTCTTTTTTAACTCATTTTCTTCATATGACGGCATTGATTTTTTCAAGTGTACCTAACATTATGCTGTTTCCTCTTCTGATGAAAAGAAAGATCTTTCCTTTACATGAAACCATGTTTCTCTTGGGAGATTTCATTAGAAAATTTTCAAAAAAAATATATCACAAGTTAAATAATAATAGCGAGTTGCACAATATCGGGAATTGTTCCCCTAAACATTCCACAAAAGATGTGGTATCTGCAAGATCGAGCTTCATTACTTCACATTAGGTTAATACACGATCATCTAAACACCCATTCCCCTGATATGAAGAATCGCGCGAGAACGCTGATCATGCGTGTACTTGATTGGAGCATCGTGCTGGTGCTAGGAGTCAAGTTATAAGAGGTCGCTATTTCGCAATTGACAAAATGAACCCGATTGCGATTTGGCGCACTTCCGGTTTTTCGATTCTGTTCATTATATGATGAATCTCGCGAGCGGTAAGCTGATCACGCCTGTACTTGATTGGAACATTGTGCTGGTGCTAGGAGTCGAGTTATGAGGGATCGCTATTTCGCAACTGACAAAACGAATCCGATTGCGATTTGGCGCACTTCCGGTTTTTCGATTCTGTTCATTATATGATTAATCTCGCGAGCGGTAAGCTGATCATGCCTGTACTTGATTTGAACATTGTGCTGGTGCTAGGAGTCGAGTTATGAGGGATCGCTATTTCGCAACTGACAAAACGAACCCGATTGCGATTTGAAGCACTTCCGGTTTTTCGATTCTGTTCATTATATGATGAATCTCGCGAGCGGTTAGCTGATCATGCTTGTACTTGATTGGAACATCG
Source organism: Osmoderma eremita (assembly GCA_031763485.1). Lineage (NCBI taxonomy): Eukaryota > Metazoa > Arthropoda > Insecta > Coleoptera > Scarabaeidae > Osmoderma > Osmoderma eremita. Next base: position 12,849 of record JARFOC010053362.1, on the reverse strand, counting down.
TACTGGTCCTAAGAGTCGAGTTATGATAGGTCGCTATTTCGCAACTGACGAAACGAATCCGATTGCGATTTTACGCGCATCCGGTTTCTCGATCCCTGAAAAATGGATAAGGAGAGGGGACGAATTGGGTGACTAGCTCGATCACCGGAGTTCAATAAAATTGACTTCTTCATGTGATCATCTGTAAAAAAGCCTTGTATGTATATCAAGCACCACCAACTAACTAAGGTGCTATAAGAACCAGAATAAGAGAAGTATGCTCGAGTATTAATTTAGAAAAGGTAAGAAATGTAAGCTGTATCGCTTGAAGAACGGTTGCAGCATGTTGTATTGATAGTTCGGGTGAATATTTTGAACAGTTATTACAGAATTCCATTGTAAACAGCTGGGTTAATTAATTAAATACTAATCATTAATGTAAGTTATAAATGTTTATATTTTGTAGTTATATTAAACATTTTTTATATTTATATTAAGATAGTTCTATAAAATCTTACTTTTTAAATAGAATTTAAAATTCTTAGAAATTAATGACTTTAGGTGTGAAGAGTACCTACTTAATAGAAATAATAATAACAATAATAATACTTTATTGATCTCGCATACCATACAGGTATGAGAAAAGGTCAACAAACATTAATAAGAGCAATAAACATAAATATATAAATTAAATACAGATTCCTGGTGTGCCAAAGAACAGCAAAACAATAATATAAATCAACATTAAGTTACAAAATTACGTATTTATAAATTTAACTAAACTAAGTATAAACAAAATCATAAAATTCATTTAAATTGTAAAAAACATTATTTTGAAGAAATGATGAAAGTTGTTTTTTAAATCCAGAAATGCTGCCTGTATCTGTAATAAACGCAGGTAAGTTATTATAGATTTTAATACCCATATAAGTAAGTAGGTGATCTCTCAAAAGTAGATAAATCATGTACTGGAAAACACAACGCGTCCTTATTTCTGGTGTCATATAAATGAAAATTACTATTCTTCTCAAAAGTAGCTAAGTTAATCTACACATACATCGCAATTTCAAAAATATATACCGCCGTAAGAGTAAGTATACGCAAAGAACTGAAGCAAGCACGACAGGAAGTGCGTCTTGAAAGTCCCGCAATATTCCTGATAGCTAATTTTTGTAACCTAAAAACTTTTTTACTGTGGGCACACCCCCCACCCAGAGTATTGCCAAAAAATGGACACAACATCCGAGAGAGCGGGTCAAGCGATTGCGTTATTGCAACAAGGCCAGAGTCAACGTGAAGTCGCTCGTGTTCTGCATGAGTCAATCTGCCGTATCAAGAGTTCATGGAAGATACCAAAAGAATGGTAACTTTCAACGGAGACGAGGTTCAGGCAGAAAGCGGTGCACATTAGAGAGAGATGACCGATTCATTGTCCATACCTCTCTTAGAAATCGGGCTCTCACCGGCGTTCAAATTCAAAGGGGGCTCAGAGAAACGCGAGGAGTGGCTGTTAGTTGCTGGACAGTCAGAAGACGACTCGATGTAGCTAACCTTACTTCAAGAAGGCCAGCTACGGGTCCAAAATTGATCCCAGCTAATCGAGCAGCGCGTCTCCGTTTCACAAGAGAACATGTTAATTGGACAATCGAGCAATGGCGCTCTGCACTCTTCTCAGATGAAAGCAGAGTGTGTCTGTACGGCAGCGACAGAAGACGACGAGTACACTGAAGGCCGGCAGAAAGGTTTACACAATGCTGCATTGCAGAAAAGGTGACTTTTGGAGGAGGTTCCTGTATGGTGTGGGCTGGCATTTCTATGAAAACAAAAAGGTTTGACAGCGGCACGATACATCGGAGAAATCCTAGATAACCATGTCGTACCTTACGCCGGTTTTATTGGGAAAACATTCATCCTGATGCAAGATAATGCCCGTCCACATAGTGCAGCCTCCGTAGGGCAGCTTTTGCATGAAGTTGGGATAAGGGTAATGGACTGGCCAGCATGTAGCCCGGATTGTAATCCTATTGAACACTTGTGGGATGAACTGAAAAGGAAAGTTCGGGTAAGAAATCCTTCCCCATTTACGAGAGCTGACTTTCGCGAAGCACTTACCGCAGAATGGGACGCTATACCGCAAGACAGCGTGACTAAACTTATTCGATCAATGAAGGACCGTTTACAAGCGGTAATTAGGGCTGGGGGGTTACACTAAGTATTGATAAGGTTTTCCTCAAATTAAATTAAAAATGTCTCATTTAATTTTTCCTCGTCATTCTTGAGCACCCTAAAACTTAACGCTATTTTTTTAACAAGAAGTGTAATTTAAAAGAATGTGCATTCGTTTTAAAGCTAAGATCTTAACTTTAAAGGTGCTGACAGCAAAAATGAAATTTAAGTTTTAATTTTTGTGCCAGAGACGTTTTACTGTGAGTGTGCGGTCTGAGTCGATTTTTCTGGTTGAAGCAACATATCCAGTGAGAGGCTTCGATTATGCTGTACTTTTAACTAACTTTAATTTTAGTTCTTTACATGTAAGGCGAATTGTCACTGTACTCAAATTCCCCTTTGGCCTGGTTCATGGTGGAATTGACTGTTCGTGGCTTCTACACAGGCTCAATTTCAATATTCCGAGGTTAAACTCTCGTTCTCACCCTACTTTCTATTGTGATTCACACCGATCCAATGTTCTACTTAGATCTACTATTTCTTTGATGTGTGAGTACTTCAATAAGATTTCTGATGTGTGCGATATCAGTAATGATAGTTAAAGTTACATTACTGGGTATGCGTATTGTTATTTTTAAGATTAATTATTATTATTATTATTATTATTATTATTATTATTATTATTATTATTATAACACGAATCTTTCAAAAATTATTGTCAATCTGCTCTATTTTAACGCACCCTCTATATTCAAATATAGATATACGTACGTGTGCAGGTATACGCAGCTGATGGAACGATAAATACAAATATATTTAATTGCTACTCCCATCGCACGCATCGCTGATGCTCGTGCAATACATCCAAATTAGATCGGCCTTTCATGAAAATGGAATCATTGTGCGAATGATAATGATGACTAGCTCTAAGCGAGGATCGACGGAAGTTTTTCGTTTCACTTAAATGTTCCATTTGTCATTCAAAGGACATCCAAAATCCACTTCCTTATTTGCACGAATTGCCTGTCATTCCTATACTATTATTCATGTCTGTTGCCTAATAATACAAAAGCGTGATTATTGTTGTCGTATACACAATAATCGCAGGTAGTACTAGATATCTCGTCGTCGAATTAGTTAGATCACATTCCTATAGCAGCGGGTCCACATTTCACAAACAGACCACTGAGTGTACTATACTGATGCCTTACGTCGGTTTATATCTTCACAGTCGCTGACAGCGCAACAAGACAAAGCACTAAGCCCAGGTAGGACGAGCGGAATAAAAAAAAACGAGAGATACTCGTTCGCTTCTCCATTGCCCTACCTGGGATTCGGGCATTCTCACCGATCGTGACCCTGTAACGTACCTAAAACGAACGAGGTAGTCCCACAGATGTAGATAAAGTCAATCTCTTTCCATACGTCAGATAGACGCGACGACGGTGGTATCTTACGCATCTCTCTTGTAGGTCTACATAAGAAAAAAAATATTGATTTTGGCGTCGCATCATACCCAAATATTTACGTCGACCTTAAGCGCCTGGTCCTTAAGTGAATTAAAATGTATTTACCGTCGGTAAACGGGAGATAAAAGGTTTGTTGTTCAACAGCGTGCACAAGAAAAACAAACGAAAACATCAACCCACAACGCCATCAGACCTCCTCACCTTTCGGTCGGCTTTTTTAAAACACATTAAGTCCATGGTGTAAAGAAGAAAGATCAATATTTAGCGGTCGGACGGCATATATACAAGAAGCACAATGCACAAGAAGATTTATACTTTCGATCGGAAGGAAGGAAGAGAAGAAAGCGATTTTCTTGTACTGGATTAGTCATAAAAAAAAGGAAATGTGATCGGAATCTATTATTTGCTAAACTACATCAAAGCAGATCACATTCTACCTTAGGTTGGCATCAGAGTGCAGTATTTAATGTATAAACTCTGAGTTCTTTTTTTTTTATTGTGATGCATTGTGAATTTTTTTCTTAATAAAGATATTAGAAAAAAACAAATTGCGTTTAGGTTAACAGTTAATGGCTACTTGAATTGAAAATTATGATTGCTTTACAAAAATCAACGACGCAGAAATCTGCTGGGAAATTTGTTCGACTATCTTAAAATATTTAAAAAATGTTAATAATTATGCAACATTTAACATGAGGACGTAATGAATACACGAATGAGGATAATAGCATAAGGTTTGAAGAATTAGCAGATGCAATACGAAGTCTCAAAAATGGCAATGGGAATGCCAAATGATAAAAAAATAATTAATGATAAAATCACAGCCGAAATTATGAAAAACATGGACAAAAGAGGAACAAAATTTTTATTAAGAATTTTTGATGAAGTTTGGAAAACGGAAGAAGTGCCGCATGAGTGGGAAATTGGATTAATCGTACCAAAGAACGCGAGAAAGAAACCTCTGAGAATTACAGAGGCATAACGTTAATTAGCACAACAATGAAAATATTTAAACAGATTGTAGAAAGACAATTAAGAAAACAAATTGAACCAACTTTAGACGAAGAACAGAGCGGATTTCGCGCAAATAGAAGTACTCAAGAGCATGTGTTTATCATTAAAAAAAATATAAACAGGATAACAGCAAGAGATCAACCAGCTTTTTATTTATCGTATGGCAGTCTGCAAATTCATTGCAACACTTCAGGTTTTCCGGTGACTATAAGTGTGGCGGCTCCTAGTCGTCGTAGGAGAGCCATCTCTTTCGGTTGGAGGTTGTAAAATCCATATTTTCTGTCGAACTTTCCCATCGCTCCCTTCTTCCATCATTGAGCGATTTCAGTATTTGGCTTCCCAGGTCTGGATTTCCAGTTTTCTCATACTCATTATATAATTTTGGCGTGTTCTTGTTCCAGCAGGGAATGTATTTTTTTTCTATATCCGCGGGGTATGTTGCGCTAAGCGCTTCCAATCAGTACGTCAACAAACCTACCATAGTTTTCTGATTTTGGTGGGATCCACCGTAGGTGTGAGTCAACTTCTTTAGAATATAACGCCCAGTCTGCCCTAGGGAAGTTCCATCTTGGTGTAGGTGTATATTCTATCAAGGGTAGCTGAGTTCCGATATTGAAAATAATTGGGCGGTGTTGGCTTCGTGGGAAACTTCGTAGGACCTTCCTCGTATGAGGTGGGGGACTTGCGATGAATCAGTTGTAACACAGCACAGATCGGGGTTTGCGTCGTTCTGCCATCGTGCTGAATGAAAGGTTTTCAGATCCTTAGCATCAAAGACCCGGCGGAGATCCAGCCTATGCATCCAGTTTGATAATATCTCTCCGTTCTCGTTATTGTAGAGTATTCCCAGATAACATGGTGGCAGTTGAAGTCTCCCAAATGTACTCCTAGGTGGTTTAAGGTTGGAAGTGGGGGATTTGGCCATCCAATATTGGGAGATTTGTAGATGGCCGGTATTGTCGTTCCTGAAATCTTATAGCCTGGCACCTTCGCTCTGGCTTGGAGCAGGGTGTCATTTAACAAGTGGGTTTCTGATATCAACGTTATATCTCCGGCTATTCTGCTCAGATGTTCGCATTTGTCTCGAGATAAACCTTCAATGTTAAGTTGCAAGATATGGATACAGGGTCCAATATCTCTTGTCAGTTGGCTCTTACGAGTGCCGCTGGAGTTTTGGTTTTGTAGATCTAAATGGCCGTGAAATTGCCCGGTATGCATCGTCTTGGAGGTATGAATGTATGATGTAGAAAGACCCTTTGATCAAGTTCCCAGAAATAAACCATGACAAAGTTTAAGAAATGGATACGTAAACTGTACCAAATGTTTACACAAGAAAACCAGAATTGTTATATTGTTGTTATAAGTAAAAACATGAAGTCGGAAACGTTCAACATTAAGCAGGGAGTACGGCAGGGAGAAAGTCTAAATTCACTGCTTTTCATCGCTTGTATGGATGATTTAATAAAAGAAACTAAGCGGATGACAAAACCACTAAATGTAGGCCATAGGAATCTTGAAATAGTAGACATCACAGAGTGCATTTGATGCAAACGATATAGCAATTGTTACAAGAAGGAAAAAAGACTTGGAGCTAAATTTAAATGTTTGGAACAAAGTATTAAGAAGAAATGGGATGAAAATGAATAAAGCAAAGACAAAAGTCATGACCATAGGAATGCAAACACAAATTCAAATTAAGGTCGTTGAGGAAAAAATACAACAGGTCAAAAAAATTTAATATTTGAGAACAACTATAGAAGAGACACGAAGACAAGAAATCGAACTGACTAAGAGAATAGCGAATGCCAATAAGGTATACCAAGCAATGAGAAAATGTCTTATAAATAAAAAAGAACCAAGCAAACAAACGAAAATTTAAGTTTACAAAACCATTTACAGGCCCATCTTTACTTTCGGTTCTGCTTCGTGGGTTTTAACGCAAAAAGAAAAAAAATATGCAGCAGAAATGAGGTATTTACGATGGGTTCAAGGGATTACTAGAGTCGATAGAGTTAGAAACCAAGACGTCAGAGAAAAACTAGAAGTAGAACAGGAGAAAATTACATAAAGCTTAGACAATTCCGATGGTGGGGACACTTGCAGAGCCTAGGACATAATACACAAGTTAAAAGAATTTGAGAAGCTAGAGTGAGGAGGAGGAGAGGAAGACCCAAGGAGACGTAGGATAATACAGTTTCGAACACCTTACGAAGAAAAGGAAAAACGTAGTTGGAAGTGAAAAATATAGCAGTGGACAGAAAAAATTGGATCAATTTTATCCAGAGCTGAAACAAAGCTGACCTTTTGTATTTATATTTTATGTAATCGATTTCAAAATCTTATTCTATATATTGATTTAGTGCACGTCTACGGCGCTGGTAAATTCAATTCGACTCACGGGTGTTCTTGCTATAATTGTCGGACGAGCAAATATCAATTGTACTAATTACTGATGCCACAAACGCACGTGCTATAATTTTTAGTAGAAATTTCATCGAGTAACACCATTCAACAAACAAAATCGTATGCGAACTTGTAGTGCTATTTGTTTACACTTGGTGGCGTATAAGTCACATCTAATTGGTTCTTTTTTCGACTAGCTCTGGTTTTAAATAAAAATTGCAAATTTGGTGGAAGTAGTAGGGGAAAATGACACAAAAAGACATACTTTTTATAAAAGTTGTCATATGTGCGCGAAAATTATAAATACTGAAATTATCTTTGGTATACAGGTTCTTCAATTGTTCCTGCTCCCGGTGCATTCTGGTAAATATTTTGAATACGGCTTAAAGAAATACAGGTGCTCAAGCAAAACATTAGCAACTGTGTCATTTTAGCAGGTACTAGTATAAAATGGCATACTAAGTTAGGGTAAAATGACATAGGCTTACAACTAAATATTTTATTGACTAAAACAAAAATAAAACAAATTCAAAATTCTTTTCATAGTAGGACCGTATCAAAATTAAACATCTCCACACAGTTCACAAATGTATTGCTTTTTTCTTGGCGAAACGTCCGTATAATCTGCATGTGCCCATTTCTCACATGCTTGACACCGGAGCCACATGTCCCCTGGTTTCGTTTGGGAATATAACCCATTGCAATAAATGCATGCAGCGTCCTCTTCATCTTTGACAACTTCTTCGACTCCCTGTTCATTTTCACCTGCCCACAAATTTTTCGTGACAGCTTTCCGTTTCGCACCTTGTTCCAACTTCATACGTTTTTCTTCAGCTTTAGCTTTCAGGTCATCAAGATTTGAATTCAGCAGAGTAGTTCCTTGGCGCTTGCGAGTTATTCTTCGTTTAAGAGATGTCGATGCCTTGGGAACCGGAACAATGTCTTCAAAAAAAAACTCGGCTAATATTTAACTCATCTCCATTTGCTGTTTCTTCGGCTTCTGGAGTGTCGTTTTGCGGAGGTGTTTTTGGAGGTTGCTGTTGTAGCAAAAGGTGTTCAGCTTCATTTGAGACAGGAACGTTGGTGGTGGTGGCAGCAGCAAACATCCATTCCGGAAAAATGTTTACGTTGAAAGGGTGAATTCCTGTTTGTTTGAATCCACTGACAGCATTTTCCATGGATGCACTTCGTTCGTATGCTTCGCGGAACAGCTTTGCTATCTGGTATGCTGTAACCGTCGCCCAGGATTAATTTTCAACCAGGCTGTAATAGCCAGGTTGTAAAATGTCGACAATGGTCCAAAAAACGAAACATCTAAAGGCTGTAATCGGTACGTACAGTGAGGTGGTATGCAAAGCATTATAACACCATTTTGCTTAGCAAGCAAGAGTGAATCAATTCTTATGGCTTGAATGTCCGTTGAGAAGTAGCAAGGTTTTGTTTTCTTTGGAGCTTTTGGAGAATTTAATGAAATGTTCGAGCCATTTACGGAAAAGTTCTCCGGTGGTCCATCCTGACTCCTGATATAAACCAAGAGTGCCAGCTGGTGCGTCATCGATTAACTCCGATTTCCAATTCTTTCTCGCAAATATTAGAGCCGGTGGTATAAAAATGCCAATGGGGTTCACGCAGCAAACAACTGTGATGTGGATCCCACGTTCGGCGCTCGTTATTGCTCCTATCTGCTTTCTATCTTTTGCTGCTAAAATTTTTTGGGGATGTTGGACCGTCGATAGAGCAGACTCATCAACATTGAAGATGCGGTCAAAGCTAATGGCTTGTTCTGTTAGTGGCCGTTCTAAGAGATCGAAGAATTTGTGAACCTGAGGCTTATTGAATCCTTGGGCTCGAGCTGCCGATGTGGCTTCAGGAGATCGAAGAGATATGTCAGGATTTCTTGCTCTAAAACCGATTAGCCAGTCCCAACCAGGCCGCTTTCTGTCAATATTAAACCGATGCTGTATGTGGTTTTTTTCTGCGAATTGAAATACTAGAGCTCTGATCTCTGACGTGGTCAATCCAAACATGCAAGTTTCAAGTCTTTTTATATGATTGACCATTTGGCGTTCAAGTTCATTTGAAAATGTGGTGCCGTACCGACCAAGTCCTTTCTTTGTACCCCTAATTCTTACATTTTATCCTGAAATCTTCTTCTAAGCGTGGCCTGTGGTGCGTTGTAGTTTTTAAAAGCCGTGAGCTATCCCATCTTCCGTTGCTTGACGGCGTTTATAGCTTCCTGCATATCCGGTTCAGTCCAGCTCTGCCGGTTAGTTTTCCGTTGGTATTTTCCAACCACACCTGTGAAAAGATCAAACGTCATGTAATTCTTCCATTCCCCTAAAATGACATAGGTATATCATTTTACCCAAAAAACTACCTCAAACAAAAAAATTACAAACTCCAATAAGATTCACATGGAGAACTTATTTGATTGGGGATAATACGCACAAAACTAAGCTAATTTGCATGCCTCTATAAAGTTCAAATTTCTACATGTAAAATTAATACATCCACGGAAAAGTTTTTACCGGGTGCAAAAATTGTCAAATGAACGCTGCTCGTCTGACGTCGTCCGCACAACACTGCAATGGCGACTGTGATCTCTCTTTGTAACGAATTTTACCAGCCACCCCACTCACACTGGACATATTTCGGTTGGAAATACGAACAATTGCCGTGTGTCGTTTTACCCTGGTATGCGATTTTTTCCCCATTTTTTCCCCAAATATTTGCAGCAATAGAGAATTTAGAAAACCAAAAGCAGCTGCATAAAACAGAAAATGCTACATTCGGCGTGATGCGTTTACATTGAGCGATATATTACTTTTAAATTTTTTATAATTGTTTCCCATTTTTTTTTTATCTTCTTACACTTATTTTTCAGCCAGTGTGAAATAATGGTTTATGGCATACAATGAATGAGATTCGTACTGTCCTACTGGCCCACACAGAGCTCCAGGTAGGAGTGTATTAAAATTTCCTTATCTCAGTTCGAGAAGTCATTTTTTTGCGCTTATTTTACCGATTCAATTCCATATCTAAAAATTGCGGTAGTTTCATTAAATTACCCCGAGTGATTTTCCTGCATGTTTACACAATCCTTGTGCGTTCGGTACACACAACGGATGTAGGACTTTCTTAAATTTAAAATTCTAAACGTTGCACTGCTCCACAATCAGCCTCAACTCATGCTCATATTCAATACTATCTGCATACATAACATGCATATTACGTATGTTTACCAACTGCTCCTGTACTATTATACTATCGAATCAAAACAACTTAGTTTACGCCACAATCAGTCGGTGTTCATTTTTATTTTAGTCGTGTGGCATGTAAAATTTTTATGTAGACATTCAAAGGGCGTACCGGTACACTGTCGGCTTTTTTTTTTCTTTTTCTCGGTAGATACGGAGTAAAGCGTCGGGTAGGAAGACTGGATGAAGAAAAATCTTTAATAATATCGACGATCGTGCTCGCGCATCCCAATCGTTCGCTTATTTGACTAGGCGCACACCTGCTGGTCGGTTCTCGATTATTATTAAAACTTGTTGGTCGTGTTGCTGTTTTGACGCGTACAAGGCCCGTCTTTTTAACGCTGACCATTTTAGATTCTCTTCAATAATAATACCAACCAACTTTGTTAATTGTTTCTAAAATGTACAAGAAAAACAATTACAGCGGGATTCATCAGATAACACTGGTGAACAAAATTTATTTTGTCCCACGAGGTAAAGTAGGTGAATTTGGTACTACTTTTTACACTTATTTAATATCTGTTTTCAGAATTTTTCTATCAGGCAGGGTTTCATAGTGACAAAGCAATAAAATTTTGTGAAAGTATATATTATAATATGTCTATAAATCATTCAAAAATGGCGTACAGCGTGATATATTTACCTGGAAATGTGCTGATATATGACTTTCGGCTGTACTAGTCTGCCAACATAGCAGGGCTCCATTTGCCTTGGTACCATCAGCACAATTCATCGTCGCTTAGTGCCATGTTTTGTGGAGGTTTAGGCACAGGTAATTCCGGACTGTGAGCTACTGGACTCAGTGCAGATGGAATAGTAGAATATTCTACAGTATGTTTGGATTTAGAAGTCATACCACTCATATTTATTAAAAATACCAATCGGTAACATGATCTGATGGATTCCTCCAAATCATCGGAATAGCACAACGCATATGTGGTTTACCTTTTGCCCACGCTGTAAGAAGTCTGATACACGTAACACAGCAAACATGAGGAGCCCAGCTTTTATGTTCATCACTTGAAATACTGCTCACAGCACTTTTAAGGAGAGATGTGAAAGACCGTTTTTGACACTTAATTGTCAATTCGCCGCAAATGTAGCAAAAAGAGTTCGGGTAGTTTACACATTTCCTGACACTTTTACAGGTGATCAAATGTTCGCGGTTTCACTACAATAGCTTGAACGCCCCACAAGGCAACACTCTTTAAAACGTTAACAACGTCAGCGTATATGTTCATTCACCGAGCTCTGGCCAACAACTGAAATAACAAGAGATCCTATATAGCAATGGGAAACGCAGGTCTTAACACGTCAAGACATGTTAAAACAATAACCATTGCATGCTGCTTGATTAGTTCCGAGCTCTAGCTGACAACTGAAATAACGTCAAGACATGTTCTCTTATACTATATATCTATGCATGCATATTTTAGGTAGGTAAGCGAATATCCTGGAACATAAAAACTAAGAATGGTGGAGAAATTTTGAAAGCATAACTGATTTCAGCATGCAAAAGTATTTGGGAATCGGGTATTTTTGTGCTTGGGACAAAAAATATTTCTGTATGTGATTCACCGCAGTGTGCCGAAGTTATCTCGACTTTTTTAACCGCTACATAGTAGTCAGCAAAGGTATTCATACAGTATATCGAATAAAGTACCTGTAAGTGTTTATAGAGGTTTTATCATTCACATCCAGCCCAGATGCAATGCTAAGAGTATCATATGGAGAAGGTTTCAGGGCAAGAGTAGCTATCAAAAAACCATTCATCAATGAGAGAAACAGGCTCAAGCGTCTAGAGTTTGCTAAGCAATACGTTAATGCTCCTTTAGGGCTTTGGAATAAGGTAATTTTTGCCGACGAAAGTAAATATTGTGTGTTTGGGTCTGATGGACTGTGGAGAAAAACAGGGGAAGCTTTAAAGAAGGAACACCTAAGAGCTACTGTTAAATACGGATATGGGTCCGTTATGACCGACATCCCATCGGCAAACGGATGGGAAATTTGGTCATTATTCCAGGTATAATGGATACATATGCTCACTTGAACATATTAAAAGGAAATATTAATCAAAGCGCTGAGGAACTTCGAATCGGGGGTGATTACAGCTTGTACCAGGCTAACGATTCGAAACATTCTGCAACGACTGGTACAAGAATGGCTGTTATATAGCACCCCGAGGGTTCCTAAAACACCACCCCAATCACCCGACATCAACCCTATAGAGAATCTGTGGTACCATCTGGTCCAAACTATCAGAAAACCATATAAAAAAGAAAACAAAGTTAGAGTGGAACAACATAGACCCAAATTCTACCCAAACGCCTTGGCGATTAAGAGCCGTCATTGAAACCACAGGTGGTGCTACAAAATATTATATATATATTATATATATATATATATAATCATCCCCTTATACCCATTGGGTGTAGGGTGGTCATTTAACCTAATCTATTTCATTCATTCTTTATAAATTTGTTTCATTCCTTCTTATTGCTTGTCAGTTTTCTTGCTTCATTCCATTCTGATCCTTTCTTCTTTAGAATTTTTCCCACTAT
>JARFOC010053342.1:0-11815 GCA_031763485.1 Osmoderma eremita | reverse complement strand
TGTAAACCCGTTGCAATTCCATTGCACAAATTTTTAATTATGTACTCTAATTTAAGTATATCTATGGCAATTATATTAACGTTATCATTGAACATCAATAATCTATTTGTATACCTTTTTGCCTTGTGCCTCCACTTTCATGGTGTACGGGAGACAGAATAAATAGGTGTGTGTAAACCCGTTGCAATTCCATTGCACAAATTTTTAATTATGTACTCTAATTTAAGTATATCTATGGCAATTATATTCTCGTTATCATTGAACATCAATAGTCTATTTGTATACCTTTTTGAGTGATGTCACTATCGATAATCTCCCGAATTGAGACTGTGTCTACATACGAGTGTATGATAATTCCGTAAAGAGATATTTAACAATTTTTTTGATCTATGTAGGTAAGTACATAACAAACATAAATTACCTACCAATAATAAGTAAACGTTTTTGTGGCAACAAATAGCAACAGATATGGCATTGGGTATGAGAATTTAAAACCGTAAAAAGAACTGGCATTATGTATGTTTGTATTACGTTTTTTAACAAATAAATTATCGTTGGTGTTAGGTGGGGATTTTCCAAAAGTATTTTTAATATATATTATATATGTGAATACATTAACTACTAAAACGTAGCAGACATGCTTAAACACAATATGGGATATTTGTCTTTTTTGTGATTTTAACGAAAACCAAAGTCAAAAATTACTTCTTAATATATTAGCAGCGTCATTGGTAAGTCCAATGCGGTGTAGAGAACGGTATGTTAATGACGAACAATAACAGGCAATTTTACTTTCTATAAAAAAATTAACCATTTCCGGGGTGGAACTAATATTAAAATAATAGAAAAAATAGGATTGTTTACTTTTTAAAATTATAGTGTTTTTGAGAATAAATTCCATGGAAACCATAGATATATATTTGTTTTGCACACTTCTTTTACAACCCCAGTTTATTGGGAAAATAATACATTTTTTAACATACAATAATGGAAATGTAGATTGGATAGAAACATTTAAGAAATCCGAATTCTAATAATAATAATAATTTGTTGCCAGATAGATTAAATTTATTAGACATACGTAAATAATTATCAATCAAGACTTTTTGAAAATTGTCAGTAACTTTCGAAATATACGCAGTATTTCTTTACGAATTCTGGTGTTTAAAACTTACAATGGGGAATATTGTCTTTCAGGCCCTTAGGGAATGACTGTGTGATCTGTCACAGTTAGCCTGTCCTCGTACACTAGGACAGCAACGTGACAAGCGTTACGAGTTGTCCGCTTATTATTACCCCGTAATTTGACTTCCAAGTGGTACTCATTTTCTACAGCCTGATTCGAGCAGAGGTCGAAAAAAAAAAACGTCAACCATGTTATGGCAGGTCCCAGAGTCGTACCCGGAGCCCTCAGATTAGTAGTCTAGTCATCAACCCATTGACCGCTACGGCAACACAACTATTAAAGTATACCTTTTTAAACATTTCCCACAAAAGAATCTATTGGAGTCAGAGGTTGGTATGGCTGAGCGTTCCTTTCCCGTGCAGCAATTTGGAAAAATCTCAACTGTGTGAACAGATTCAAACAAATTCTGGGTTGAGATTATTCATTTTGTAGACAGAAGAAGTAATTTCTCCAAAGATCGGGTTCCTTTCAATGTGCATGGAAAAATATGAATGCGGAGGTGGATATGTGTGTACTGAAGAAAGTTGAAATAAGGAGGAAGTAAGCACCTCCCATCACACCTCACATTAACTTTTTGAGTGTAAAACTCCGTAACCCAATAACGACGGACTTATTAACAAATTGGTTTAAAATTTCCTCCGGTGCGAAGTAATCATCATTATTCATCAGTAGTGGTGTATTTGCTCGCGAACTGATTTTTCATGTCAAAATTGCTTTCAGACATATTGTGCTCAGGCTTATGAAAATCACGAATTACTGAACTGATTTATATGTTATCAAGGCATCATATAATTATATTCATATGGATGTTTAGTACATTAAAATATTTAATGCTTTTTCATATTGAGTACCCGCCTATTTCACCTAACCCAAAACTCCATTTCCGGAGACTCTACAGGATCCGTCTAAAAATTACCGACAATGTGCCTAATGTGTATTCTTATTAACATAGGGAAAGGAGAACGAGTAGTGATAGCGTGATCAGCAATCAGCGTAAAAAGGCAGTATGTATGGTGTAATAATTTAAGAATGACAATGTACCATTGCACAAACGCCTTAGCTTATGTGTTTACTTAACTAAACTTAACTAAAATTGCAAATAACGGCTGAAGAAAACTTAACAACATCGGAATAGGCTGAATTCATGGTCGTGAAGTCATTCGACAAGCCATGAATGTATATTATCAATAAAAGTGACCTCGAGTTAGAACCTTGCGGTAGATGTTGAGCAAAATTCATAAGATCTAAACCCGTTAATAAACACGTAATTAAACCGATTCCATGGTTCCTAGCTTGCTCGGAGGGATACCCTGATGGATGGTATGCGACGCACCGAAGAAGTCTACAGGGTGACGCATTAGTGTGGCAAAGCTGGATATATCCGTTATTATATAAGATACCAAAAACAGTTATTTACTAAAATTGTAGGCTGTCTTAAACTTAACATTTTAAAATTATTTTCGTATATTTTCGCTGTTTCATATCACCAGGATGAACTAAACATACGTTTTCTTAAATGGAAGAGACTGTATATTATTTCAGATTTAGTTTAAGCTCATGCCTCACACTTCTAATGTACAATTTCATTGACTTATACCGCGTGCTTCAGAAGTTATGGTGAATTTTATATGCAAATTACTGTGAGTTCAAGGTCTTGTATACTACAAACGACACCGTCTGAAACTTTGTTTTCACAAGCATAGATTTTTGATATTGGTACAGTTTTATAGCAAAGTGACATTTTTTGCAAAAAATGTCAAAATTGCATACGGGGCGAGTCAAAACTCATTCATTCATTTTTCAATTATTTTAAATGGATCACCCTGTATTTTATGTCGAAAAAAGAAAGATTAGTTTAGGTACTTTCAAGTTTATTAAGCACTCCTATACCTAAAGTCTATAATTTCCAAGATATTTTAGTCTTTTTAAAAAGTTAGATTTTTTGAAATTATTTTAATGTAAGACTGCCTACAATTTTCGTAAGTAACTTTTTTTGATATCTTATATGATAACGGATATATCGACCTTTGCCACACTAATGCGTCACTCTGTATATGAATTACATCCACTTGCAACTGAAATGCCAAATTGCCAAATAAGTAATGGCTTTTACTGTAGCACAGTATGCAGATCGAGACGCCAACCAGGGTACTTATGAATAGATAAGCAGACAACTGCTTTATATACATAAGCATCCGTACGTATTATAGCAATCCGTTCGGTTATTCAAACGAAACTGGTTGATTCAGGCAACTAACCACTCGGATAATAACGAATTCTGCGATGGTTCTTAAGGAAAAAATGATTTTTACATAATAAAACTATTAACAATATCTCGAATGATAGAAAAGGATGCATTTATATAAGATTCTCTTATTGGAATAAGCTATAGCAATTAAAACTTGTTTCTAGATACTAATATTGTGAAGTAATCGTAGAGTGCAGTGAAAAATACATCATGTGTTTAGAAAAGCAACCAAATGATACTTCTAATAATTAATATACCTGTTAGATAATAGCTGACAAAGCAAGCGCCTGAAGCCAAAGCCACCTCTAGGTCTAAGATGAAAATTTTGGTACTAATCATGACCTATATATATTATAATATTTCATATGGAGATACCTGACACTCGTGTATTAATCAGAAAATATGTTTATTGTTATTATGTAACAGGTTGCTTAGTAAACGTTAAAAAGAAAGATGTCAATAATACAGTTATTGTAGTATAAGCTATCGAAATAATGGGAACAGCAAGGATCCTGCAGAAAATACATAACTTTTTTCTGTATTTATCGTTATATATATATTTAGCATTTTCGATGAAATGATAATATTGCATGGTACGAATGTTATATTGACAATTCCACGGTACGTTATGTGAGCATATTTACATAATGCGATTGACAAATGCGATAACTGCAGGCAATTTTAAATTTGTACTTTCTATTATAAAAATATTCTCAAGGGCGCTCGATAAACAGGCAGCAGTTTTTCTCGTCCGGGCGTACATTTCACTATCACTAACCAAATCTGACGATTTAGGTAATTAGCAACGAGAAAACGCACTAGGCAACACACACACATTATTTATGTATAGGTACCTGGATAAATAAACTCGGGATAAATGTAAATTTCGCGATTATCATTCCAGATAATATTTGAGGATTTCTTAGGAAAAGACGTTGGATTTGGAGATGTTTAGAATTATTATTCCTATAAGGCGATTCGTGTATTAATATTAATCGAGAAGATTAGATTAAATACCCGCACACAAGACGATCATTATTTCGAACGAGTGAGTGGACTTTAGTGGTGCTCAGATTTGCGCGCGATGCCGTTAATCTCTTAAGTTGTAGTTTATTTAATGATCCTGTCTAATCTCGGTGCCCGGAAGCGGAATATTATGACTAATAATAATAAATAATAAAAGCAAGATCGATCTTGTTATACGCCTAGTATAATTCCCCGGAGTAAAAATGACAGATTTTAGACCTGAAAATTACTCCAGTTGCGTCTTCGCCACTCAAGGCAACAACGTATTTGATATCGAAGACTTCGGGAACTTCTCAAATTGCAGAAGGGACGATGAGAACTTCCACATGGATTACACCTATTACGACGCGAAGCATTTTTCACCG
This sequence comes from Osmoderma eremita, assembly GCA_031763485.1. NCBI lineage: Eukaryota > Metazoa > Arthropoda > Insecta > Coleoptera > Scarabaeidae > Osmoderma > Osmoderma eremita. The sequence goes on along the minus strand of JARFOC010053342.1, from coordinate 6,990 downwards.
GAACACTGCGATGTCTTTAACTACAATTGTGACGGTTCCTCAATGTATAGTCAACCTAATCCAAATTGTCCAATGGAATACGGAATGTTTGCAAGGCAATACAGCAGTGGTAGCGATGATTGTAGTAGCGTCGATGACGTAAATCAAATGGGGATGTTGTGCTCCGTTAGACCTGATAGCTTCTTGGCACGGTTGCCTTGTAAAGTTAATGACGGATGGGATTACAACCAGTGCTACAGTTACTACGCCAATGGGTGTTACAATACGTGTCAATTTGTTAACGTTGTTGATATTGAAGATTTTATGTAAGTAGAACTAAAACTTATATTAAAATTAAAAAGCCACATAAAATTAGTTTAATCATCTCCATGCAAGGCATGAAGCAATTGTGGTCGATACGATTTCATCTTCAACTTTTTAGTAGATAATCCTTGTAGACCTGAAGGTAAAACATCCAACGGATACTTTTCGTTGGGTTTGACCAGGATTTTCTAAAAACTGAGCTATTCGTTGCAGATTATATTCTGCCCACACGGTATTTTGGAAACATTTCCTTTCGCGTCAATTTCTTCCAAAGTTTCTAGAGACTACTGTGTTGTTGGAACAGCAAGATTTGCAAATTTTTCTTCAAAATCCAAAATAGCCTACCGTGATTTCAACAAAACAAGGCTCTCTCTGTTTTATAATAAACATCTGGAATAACGGTATAATTATCAAAATCACCTAATGACAGCTATGTGAAACATCAACAGTGCCACTGTTAACCGAAAAAATGCCATTGCAGGCCCATTGAATCACCATACTAGCAAGGGCAATGAAAGGGGCATAAGCATTAAAGACGAAATCGAATTTGTGCCTACCAGACGTCGCGTCGCGTCGTTGGCGTCCTTCCGAATGCTAAATTCACTTTCATCACTGATGCGTCGCTGATCTCAGTGCGATTCGTCGCTTCACAAGCTATCGAGACCGATGCAATATAGTCGGTAATGCAGTACACTTCACTTAGGTCGGACAGTACTTGGACTGTCAGCCCGCTAGAAGGCCTGCGTATGTTGTAGTTACAGAAACGTCTGAACCATAACGTAATATAAGAAACACCCAAGGTGCCAAACAATTAACCAAAAAAATTCCATTACTATTTGCCTGTATGGTGATTCCAGCAATAAAAATAAATAATAAAGCTCCTCTTTTAAACTGACCCTTTCAAAAGCATGATACATTTTCGATTGGCGAAACACGCGTAGACTGAGCAACTTTTAAAGTTATTTTCCATAAATCATTTTATATTTTGTGACGAAGTACCTTGTGAAAGTAATTTGCATTTACAAACTATTTGTATATTATTCATTACGTGTTTTCTGGAGATTTTAAAAATTGTTGATGATGATCATTTTTGTTACCAAGAGTTACTTCTTAAAAATTTTCCGTAAATTTCGGGCAAAATATTCATCAAAGTAATACTTATAGTTATTTACTGTACCCCTCTATATTTGTTGCAGTAATTCACTACTTTACTACAGAAATAATTTGAGAATTTAGGTGCAAATTTTGTCAACATTTTAGTATGATATTCGATTTCAATGGCATTTAATTTTCAGTAATTCTAACACCATACGGAGATGATTATTCTTATCTCTGTATTTGTTACTGGCAATTTATTTTTTCCAAAGAGAGTGTGACATGTGATAATCACTAAATGGTTATGCAGAAGTTTGCATTAAAATACGATTGTAGGTTTAGCTCTTAACTTTTCTTTATTTGCCAATCCAATATTTTTTTTCCATTAACTAGGTAAAAATATTTTTGATGATCTTTTTCTATTTTAGCTAAAAGTCTTTTTTAGATAATTTATACTTCAGCAGTTTTGAAACTTTTAGTAGTTGTCTTGTGGTATATGTATAAAAGGTTTGTTCATTACTTGTATCAAGTGATGTCTCTAATAATCAAAAACGTTCTTTAAATGAATAAGCGTTGCCATTTGAAGAATCATCTAGCTCGAAATTATTTAGTTTGTGTCACAAATTTTGTGTTGTTCCAAAAAATCTGATTGTTCACTCCTGAATGTTTCCGTAGAAATTGTTTTTTTCCTTTCCACTTGCATAGCTCCTCCTTCCATTAACCATAACATGTTATCAAATATTACTATATTTATTTTACTATTTTATAAAATAAAAGTCAAGAACAGTACCAAACACTAAAAGTATATAGACTTTGATGTGGCAGTATTAGAAAGACAATTTTGCAATTACATACTGTGAAACTTTAAACAGAAATATGGAACTCAAGGTTAGTGGATCCAATATTAAATTGAGTAGTAGCTGTAGCTAATATAAGAAGACGTTGCCATACATTACTTATCAACGCAATCTTGTTTATATTCCTGTATTTTCGGAGAATTATGAGTTATGGTTTCAGTACGTATTTCGGGTTTTTGATTCCTAACCAATTTGCTTTTTATTCTTTTAAAAATGCAACCTAAAACCCAAAGATAATGATCATTTTAATGAGAAAAGTAAACTCGACCTATACATACACCAATAGGGCTGCCCCCTCGTAAGACTACGTCATTAATTCCAAGAGTAAAATGGGATTTACCTTTTCTACCTGCTGATGACATTCTATTTGACGCAAGCCACTTTCTCAAACCTCTTTTTTCTCTCTTTTCTCCATTTTATTTTGGCGTCATTGCTTCTTTCACAAATTGATGAGCAAATAATACTTATTACATATCCATTACTATTTATTTTAATGTATGTATCTACTGTTTGCCAATTGACTAATACTGGCAGTCTTTTTTGCGACTAGCCAATCACATGGTTTCATAACTGTTCATTTAACAGTGTAATGGGTAAAAGCCGTCAGTTTACATATCTATGTACATATGTAGTAAAAACGGATGTTGGAAATTCCTTAGTCGCAAATCTTGATTAGTATTCTTAATATTTTCCGGGAAGCGATATTTGGTTTCTGGGAAAATTACGATTAAATATTTTGTTTAGATTAATTTGGAATCGGTATTACAAGTATGCTACTATGATTTTGAGTTTAATGGTATTAAATAATGTTGGGTAATATTACAGGTATGAATGCGTAAGAGATTAAATCATAGTTACTTGTTTAAAAACTTGCTAATTCTGTTTAATTTGCTCTAGACAAAAATGATAGATGGCTATCAAGGCCACAAGGCCATCAACTTTGTATACTAGTTATCCTTGATTCCTAAGTATTTTAAAATTAATTATGAAGTGTTTCTAATTGCCATCCATGTGATATAATCTTTCCGGCAATTTTTCAAAGAAATATGTCGTCCAAATTTCTCAGGAAATGCATTTAAATATCTGAAAGAAGTCATTCACCCCCAGGATTAAATCGTGAAGCGAACAAACAGAAGTTTCAAACTACAAAAGCCTTTAGAGGTACCTGAAATAAGTATAAATATAGATAATATATATATATATATATCAAAAGGAGAACTACAATTATATTATTATATTATTAATTTAAAACTTAATAAACTCACAGGAAAAAAACAGTAATTTCTCTCTCACTACAACTAAAATCATTCTCAAAAAACACACACACTTAGTATGCAATCTATTACTATTTCCATCTATCAAACGGAACAAGTGATTTTAATTTTTATTTATTTAAAACTAATGTTGCTAGACTGTGATATTAATGATAAATCACTGTTCTGTGACATAACAGAACTAATTCGCCGTTAAAATATCAGATGACATTTATCAGTAACGCGATTTCTATAAACTGATTGTGCATCAATTCCATATTACTACATTACTAATATAAAACGCAAAAAATCGACAAGAAATCACTGTGACTTCTCTATTAATGCGACTAAAATTATTATCACAAACAAAAATACCAGTTATCGTGCAATTTACTACTATTGTACCTTCCGAATCCAATAAGAAATTTTCGTTTTCATTTATTTAAAACTAACGATACTAGGCAGTGGCGTTAATGATAAAATCACTGTGTGGTGACACATAACAGAATTAAATCACTGTTAAAATATCATATGATATCAGTAACTCTGTTCTTATAAACTGATTGTGCGTTAATTGCATATTATTGTATTATGAATATAAAACTTTAAACAAATCGACAACAAAATCACTGTGATTTCTCTGTCACGACAAAATAAAATAATGAGACAATGAAAAATCGCATCTAAATAGATTCTAACATCAGCTGTGTCATGTGGAGATTTTTTCCAAAAAAATATACATACAGTCTGTGCCAAAAGCCTACGATACGCCTTCAAGGGCTGATCTGAGCCAAAGTTCAGATAGTGTATCGATTGTATGATCTGCATTAGCGACTTACAACTTATTTTGGCCTCACCTCACAACACAAATAGCAATTTTGGAACTGATTTCCTGCGGTTTCATATAAATTTGAGGCATAAAATTTGATTTCCAAGAATTTCCGTGCCGGCCAAGTCTTTTTCTTTTAGACAGACTCGAAGGTGTGCCATTCTCACAAGAGAACGTGCGAAATCTCATCGAATCTCTATTGGAACTTACGTCAAATTATAAAATGACGTCTCTCCGTGACATAATAACCATAATTAACTAATTAGCTCGTATGGCTCGTCTCTAGAGTATTCCAACAGAATATTTATGAATGGAATACGTTGACGCGTTCAGCAAAAACACATTTACTTTTCTAATATTGATATCCATCCCACATTAAGCTGACGCCGTCGATAACATCCAATTGATATTCCCGTCGCGTAAAGTCTTGCCCATTGTGTGTATACTGACGTATGAATGGATTGTTTAATTTTTTTGCGGTTTTTCTTTCCCACCATAATGGTGTATCTTCGTTTAGGGATCGATGATTGTCTATCTACTGTCCTCAGTTTTTTTTTGAATTATTTATGTACTGTTGCAACCCAGCTCGAGGCAATTGTAACGTAAATAAATGCAATAACAAAAAATCTGTAATAACAACAGTGGTAATTGTTTTTATTCTACAGAGAAAGGACAGAATAAATTATTTTCTTTTTTAACATTGTCAGTGTTTGTAACGTACAGTTGAGGATGAATGCGAGGCGTGGTAATTTTATTAACTCACATAATAAAAATCAGAATGAAACATGGCATTAATATCGTTGTTTTAGTAATAAACATTAATATTTGACTCCCATAATAATTTTCCCAGAAATATAACTATTAAGTTCTTGAAACTTACAGTAACAATCGTTAAATAAATGTATTCATATTGTTTACAATATCATAATAAGTTGCCTACTTAATGAGTAGGATAGAACGCAAGCTAGCTTGCCAGGGCCTCGATGCATTGAGTGACGACATGCTGTCTTGATCGAGGCCTCTGGAAGATAATGCATTCAAGCTTGTATCAATACATGTAAATGTACACAGATGTGCGTATGTTTTGTCGAAAGCAGGCGTTTGAAGTTTTATTGAAAAAAAGTAATGAAAAACTATAGGAATTTATGATTTTAATGGCAAAAGTTTAAAATATGCTACATTGTGTTGATATAAATTATATTTCAGAAGAGAAAATATTTTTTGCAGAGCATCTTCTGAAGTAAAAAACAATACGCCGCGAGCAGTGTGTAGGGGAGACCGGGGACAAAAGTAACACCTTACGAAAGTAACAAACCTTCTATAAATTCACAGAATCGTTTTGAAGAGTATAAGGGCTATACAATGCAAACGTAGGTTCCCTCTCGCATGAACTAGTCGTCATACAGCCACGATGCCGGTAGCAGTTGTTGCAAAGCTATTCGTAAATCTTTGTCATCAAAGTAACTATTTGTCGTTTTCATATTTTTGTGTTTAGTACTACTAAATGTCTTTGAATCAATGTAGTTATACTCATGTGTTTATTAGTTTTGATAATTGCATCTATAAATTATGCATGGCTTTGAAGTTATGGAATATTTTGTTAAAAAAATATGTCTGGGGCAAAAGTAGCAATACAATCTGTGGATGAAAGTAACGTGTTACTTTTGTACCCAAAGACATTTGTTTAAAGTGTGGTTTGAAATATCTTTTTTAAGATGTCACGCTGCCGAGAAAGAGAAGCAGCGAAAGATCATGATAACGAGAACTTAAGTGTCAGAGCCGCTGCAAAAAGTATAGTCTTTGTTATGTCACACTCCACAGATTTATTAAGAAGCTGAAGTCAGGAGATACCAATGCGTAAGTTGGATATCGTAGCTTCAAGGGTGTTCTTTCTGATGAAGAAGAGAGTATTCTTGAAGATTACATTATGCAATGTTCAAATTTATATTTTGGCCATACACCAAACGAAGTAAGAAAATTAGGATACCAGTTAGCGTTAAAATATTCGAAAAAATTTCCAGCAGTATGACATGAGAGCCAGTTAGCTGATACGGAATGGTTGGCAAGATTTTTAAAACGTCATCCACCACAGTCCTCAAGTAACTAGTTTATTTCGCCCGACGAGTTTCAACCAGCACAACATTTTTGATAACGTTATGGATAGATATAAGTTTTAGTCTAAAGATATATGGAATGTAGATCAAACAGGTGTAACTACCGTCCAAAGACCTGACAAAATTGTAGCCAAACGAGGTACAAAACAGACGGTAGCAGTGGGTTCAATGCACAGATTGTAGAGATTAGTCCCATGCTGAATGTACCAAAGGTGACTTAAACTATGTATGCCTGTATGTATGTAACTATAACTGCGAGTCAGTATAATTGAACTCATGATCTCTTTGACTCAAGAAATTATTATTTTTAGCTTTAGCTTTCTGTTACAGAAAGTACAAAGCTCGTAATTAAGGGAGATTATTTTTGTTGATTAGAGATATATTTTACTTTTTAGATTTCATGGTTTTGGAACATAGTGCTGATTAAGCACTTCGAGCCTAATGTTTTTAAAGGAAAATGTAACAAATTTTGTTTAATTTTCTGTATTTCATGTTTCACATTAAACATTTTTCATCATAAACTATTGACTTCCATCAAA
>JARFOC010053333.1:0-19782 GCA_031763485.1 Osmoderma eremita | reverse complement strand
GATGGGGCGAATCGTCCCGGGGGGCAAACGGGGGCCCCCGTCGAAATTTCAAGATAGCCACCGCCTGGCCAAAAAATTGCAAAATTTCGGAAAAATACCGCCCGCTCCCTAATCGACACACGCTCGGAGTCAATAGCACTGCAAGTTTCGTATTAAAAGAGCCTTCATGACGTACGCCTCATTGATGGCTTTTAGAATATATAAAGGTATCTTTACTGCAACAGCGTAGGTAGATTCAGAAAGCATAACAGAAAAGTTAAACATGCCCAGTCAGTACAGATTTTAGAGGAGTCTTCACAAGAAACATCCTTAAATTTATATGACTCTACGGGGTCCTCTGTATACTGTGCTTGTCAGTATACTTATAATATTATTTATCTATTTAATAGGAACCAGACGATGAAAACTTAACAACTTACCTTGGAACCTACTCACCATGTATTTTGGAAATCAGTAAGTATTAAAATATTAAGTTAATATGGAATTAAATATAAAATTAACTTATAAATTTTCACTAAAAGCAACAGAACGGCGATTTCTCATATATATGGAACAGGAAAAGGTCACACAAACAAATTAAAGTTTGATCGCAGTCAAAATTGCTTTTGCCTATTATTTTATATTTAATTTAGAATATCCCAAGGAAGTTTCCACAGTACTAGAAATGCTACAAAGATATTCTTTAAAAATTCATCCAGATAACGGCAGCAGGTCCAAAAAATAAAGTAATTCAAAAAAGAAATTTATTTCATTAGTAAATAAATCAAAAGATTAAATTTTTGAAATATTAGTTGGAGGCCAAACTTATATTTCGTATATCTATTTCCAGAAATATTTTTTTAAACTTCATGGAATAATTTCATATATTTTAATGTTCAAATTGTTGGGTTTGTTTTACTGTTCGTAATAAAATTGTAAGTATATTATGAGTTTGATTTATGTATTAGGAGCTATGGTATTAGACCAAAGTTGCGGAACGATGTTAATTTTAATGTTTAACTATAAACAATCATATTTAAAAAAGAAAAATTAAAATTAATTTGTCTGTATCATACTTTAGTTTGTTTTTACCTATTTATATAACAAATAAATAAATACAACAAATAAATAAATAAATAAATATACTTTACTTAATTAATGATAAATAAATTATTACCGTATATATTAGTTATTATCATAAAAAAATGGAATTGTATGTAAATTCTCTTATTCAGAGCTATTATGTACATGATTTAATCAATTTGAATTTGGCGGCATGACACTGTTACGCCACCTTTCTGTGATTGGTCGGCATATGGTGCCAATTAATGTATTCTTATGTCTACAACCGATTGATTTTACCTTATCTTTGATTATATATGCACCTAGATGGGATGAAAATTAGATACTGAGTTATCAGTAATCAATAGTATTAGGCTTTTATACACGTAGTTGGTGAAATACAGTATACGTTGATATAATATTGTAAATCTTGGACGTGTATTTTTTACATTTATGCATTTATACATACATATATGTATGTATGTGCATATAAACATCACTTAATTTGATGCGATAAAGGCTAATCAAATTTAAATTCCATTCCATCAATTTTGAAGAAAGAAAAAATTGAAAACATTAACAAACTATATTAAATTGAAGGTAAGATAATGATTTTCATGATTATATCAAGTGATTTCAAATAAGATGCCACAATTTAATTTAAATGTAGCATAGCATAGTCTGAAGATGTAACAATTTTTCGTTTTATGACTTAAAGCAGTGATGAACAACCCATTAACCCTGTAACCACATGCGGCACTTTATGTTGCCCGCGGTAGTTTTTTAAATCGATTTCATTGATCTGACTGTCATCTAGTTTGGAATTTATAGTATTGAGTTATAAGTAAGTCGCAAAAATTGAAATTTAAAGAAATATTTGGCCCGCGTGAAGTTTCCGATATTTTATATAGCTCGCGTGAAAAAAGGGGTTGCCCTTCACTGATTAGAAAAAATCATCCGATAACATTTGTGGCAAAAACTGTGACATGCGTGATTGTGAAGATCAAGTGTTACGTGCAAATGTAAATTAGCTTAATTGTTGCATCAATAGCGAGGCTATTAAGTAGTAAAGCGGTAAACCGTCCAACCATACCATTTGTCGTACACGACACATGTTAGTAGAGTTTCGAAAATCTGGCATTCGGCATTCGGCACTTGGTTGGCACTAGGAGCTCACGTGATCTCGAAACATATCAACGGAATTTATTAAATTAATTTGTTGTGTAAAACACGAAAAGTACGAGTCATCATTGTCACGGTAGCAACCGAAATGAAAGAATTCTGTCGTTAAGTTACCTATAAAGTCGAAATGAAGCATCAATAATAATAATAAAGATGATTGATCAATGTAATAAAGTATAAACATATACATAAAATATATAAAAAATAGATAAAACCCTTTGCAAAAATCTATTAATCAAATGGTCGTAATACAGCATTACATTAAAAATAAACATTATATATATTTACTATTACATTATATAATTATATCTATTTGGCTTTCCTTGTATCACACACACCGCATGTGTGAGATGAGGAGCGACAAATAGATATAATTATCGATAACTGATAATTGATAACAGATATTTGGTATATTTGAGATATTTAGATATTTAAGATTGGGCAACCTGCTTGGATAATAAAGATGAAGTTGTAACGGTACTCTTACAATAAACTTAATTTCGAAAATGGTTTGTCTAACATGAGTACTCTATTTATACTTCTCAAGTCTTGGAGTTCTAGTAAAAGTAATTTATGTACCATATGATAAATGTGATAACAATTACATGAGAAAGGCAAAAACAACAACAAAATTAAACAACAATGGATAAAATATAGATTTGGGGCTCCTTTTGAATGTTAATATGAATATTAATAAATAAATACGTAATGGTATAATGAGTAATGTAGGAGTTTGCGGACTTAGCTCTCCGGATTCCAATCTTCTATTTCGCCGCAGATTTGATGGGGAGTTGGGGTTAAAACAGTCAACCTGTCTTGATCACTTCCTGGTCTTCGCCCTATTTATTAGTCCGACTCACGAACAGATATCTCCGGATTAATGACTTATTGCGGGGTTACAGGGTCGATAATAACTTTCACTTAAATAACGCAACCAGTCGAGTCAATTAATGTCATTTGACTCTCTAAACACAGTAGCACCCCCAGCCAGCTCAAGGATGGTCCCTTGAGTCCATTTTATTTCGTAAGACCCCCAGCCAGGTCAAGAATTGTCCCTTGACTGCCTTTTATTTCATTTATTTTTTCGTAACGTTAAAATTGACATCTCGCCTCCTGAGAATTATCGCCGTCAGTAATGTCACCTGACTGGCTTATTTTAATTTAGTTTTGACGTACTGTCAAAACCGACGTCCCGCTTGATAGCATGTGTTTTCTTACTATAGGCTTTCTCTCCACTTTGTTACCAGTCCACAACTCCTTTTTACAATATATAAATGATAATTTAACAACATCAACTTAAAACTTTGCCAAAACTGCACCGACATTTAAAATTTCTATGGTATTTAAATTTGTTAAATAAAAATCTTTTATTTTTACCGTTCCATTCAGTATCCCCTTTATTTTTTGAAAAAACTATGCATCCTCGTAATAGTTGAGCAAACAAATAAATCAGTAACTTTATAGAACAAAAAATTAATTCAAACAAATTATATATACTTGAGAATACAAAATAAAAAAAAATGTATTCAAAAGCTATTATGGAGGCTTTTTGGGAGGTAAACTAAGTATATGGATTTTCGTTAATGATCCAGTTGAAAGTTTTGTCGTCCCTGTGTCTTTTGTCTAGATTCTTCAGCTCGCTTTTTGAACCTGGTACTTTTATTACGTTTAAATTACTTGTGCCTGGTTCTCCTTTTCTCGGCTCCCGATACCCATATCTTGATAGAAAATCCGCCACCCCATTGTCTGAACCATTAATTTTTTTTTATATTTTACTTGACCGCATAAGTATCCCCCGCCATTTTAAAGAGTAACTTAAGGTCATTGTTTTTGAAACGCGATTTAGAAGCATCAATGCGAGGTATTTGCCCCAATGCAATGCCTCTACTAGTTGGTAAATCTGACTTGGCGCCCTTTTTTTTGAATTCCCTGGAATTCCATTATTAACAGCCTATTTTTGTGCTTTATTTGATCTTTTCTCACTCTTTCCTTCTTCGTATACTCTCTCTTCCTTAGTTTTCACCCCAGTATTGACACTAAATTTAGCTTCATTCTCCTGTGCATTTGCTTTAGATTTTCCATTATCATCATTTTCTTCTTTCTTAGTTCCCTCAACCTCATTATCGACCTCCATTTTAGGATCGTTTTCTGTAATTTGACTTATATCACCTTCGTAAGAAACAGCTTCCCCCATTCTAAAGGTTTTGGTAACTCTCTTCTTCCATAAGTTTTCCATTTTGTTCTGAAATTGTCGATTATCTACTCTCATTTCTTTTGTAAAATTTTCCGATTTGACGTCAATTCTTTGCAGAGCTTCTTACTATAAAACCTTCATGCCACTTAATAAAACTCCTATATCTAGGTGCCACTGTGGTGATGGTGATTCCATTTTTCCTCCTGAGCTACTGGTCTCAGCCTCTACTTGCCTTGGCTGATCGTTGTTTTCCCCGGTCGTTAGATCTGGTGTCGCTAATTCTTCTTGATCCAACATTTTATCACATCGTAAAAGCATAGGCTACTACAATAATCTGACTAATCTAATAATTCCCACAAATACAACGTAATCTCTATATTACCAACTCTGGTTTAAATATTCAACTGCAATGCTTAGCATTCTCAAAACAACCTTTTAAGGTAATCCATTCTTTTAGCTTCTACACGACCCCCTGCTTAACTATAAATGCTTTATTACGTAACCACGTTGTATATTAACATTGAATAAATATCACTCTAGTCGGACTCAAAAGATCCAACATTGCATATTCCATATAAGCGAACAGAATAATCATTTAATTCATTTACTCGCTCTACTATTTTTAATTTTGTGACATAAAATAATTATTACTTTACTCTAACCTATACGTTGGGCGCCATATTGTAACGGTACTCTTACAATAAACTTAATTTCGAAAATGATTTGTCAAACACGAGTACTCTATTTATACTTCTCAAGTATAGATTTGGGGCCCCTTTTGACCGTCAATATGAATATTAATAAAAAAATACGTAATGGAATAATGAGTAATGTAGGAGCTTCTGGACTTAGCTCTCCGGATTCCAATCCTCTAATTCGCCGCGGCTGCCAGGTTCGACGGGGAGTTGGGATTTAAAATAGCCAACCTGCCTTGATGGCTTCCTGGTCTTCGCTCTCTTTATTGGTCCAACTCACGAACGAGATATCTCCGGATTAATGACTTATTATTAACGCAACCAGTCGATTCAATTAATGTCACTTGACTCTCTAAACTCAGTAACACCCCCAGTCAAGTCAAGGATTGTCCCTTTACTCCCTTTTATTTCGTAACACCCCCGCCAGGTCAAGAATTGTCCCTTGACTGCCTTTTATTTCATTTATTTTTTCGTAACGTCAAAATTGACATCTCGCCTCCTAAGAATTATCGCCGTCAGTAATGTCACCTGACTGACTTATTTTAATTTAGTTTTGACGTACTGTCAAACCTGACGTCCAGCTTGATACCTCGTGTCTTCTTACTATAGGCTTTCACGCCACTTTGTTACCCGTCCACAACTCCTTTTTATAATATATAAATGATAATTTAACAGCATCAACTTAAAACCTTGCCAAAACTGCACCGACATTTACAATTTCTATGGTATTTAAATTTGTTAAATAAACATCTTTTATTCGTACCGTTCCATTACAAAGTTAATTTTCGGTTAAAACAATCTAGCGACAACTTAAAGCGTCGGGTAATGAATTGTAACAACTATAATTGCATTAATCCAACAAAAACGAATTGTTTGATAAAATATTATTGGATTAACGATATTTTTGTTTATTATTATTAAAAGACGATTTTCAAATCAAACAAAATTTTATTGTTGAAAATTATGATTGATTTAACAATAATTATTTCTAAAAGAATATTTATTTAATTAACCAATAAAAAGAAATAAAAAAAAATAAAAAATAAATTGTTGGGTTAAATAAAAAAATGTTACAAAGCTTTAACAAAAGAGCATCTTTGATATACAATACAATAACCTATTATATATATATTATAATAATTCTAGCTGTAAAACTGCAAAAACTCTGTAGATCCGTTGTTGTGATGGATTAGTCCACGTATTCATACTTCCGCTTCACAATTCCTGGTTCTTGCGTCATTCAATACTTTTCTCCATTGTTCTCTATCCCCTAGTAATTCTCTCCAATTCTTTATGTTCATTTTTCTCAGGTCTTTCTCCACTTGTTCCTTCCATTTGACCTTAGGTCTTCCTCTTAGCCTACTTTTAACGGGATTCCATTCTGATATACTTCTTATCGCCACTTTTTCCTCTCTTCTAAATACATGTCCATACTATTGCATTCTACTGCCTTTATAAGTTTTGACAATATGTTCTCATTTCATTATCGTTTCAATTTCATGATTCATAAGTAACCTGTATTCATCATCACCAATATTTTTTAATCCTGTTATACATCTTATATTTTTTCTTTCAAATACTTTTAGTTGTTCTTCTTCTTTTAACGTCAAACTTGTTGCTTCTGCTGCGTATCTTAGGACAGGTCTAATCATTGTTTTATGGATTTTTATTATTGTATTTTTACTAAGTTTCTTGTCCTTTAATAGATTTTTCTTACTACAAAATGCCTTATTCCCTAATTGCATTCTTCTCTTAATATCTAATCTTTCGTTGGTTCTGCTTATTAGTGTTCCTAGATATATTAAAGAGTCTACCTCTCGGAATTCATGATATTCTGTTTTTAAACTATGTAAAGGTTTTCTCTGTTCCTGTTGCAATGCATGTATTTAGTTTTATTTTCGTTGATCTCCAGTCCTCTTTTTTGGCTTAACTTCTATTGTCTGAAATGCTGTTTGCAATTATTTGTATCGATTTGTTGTTAATTGTACCAGTATACTGTACTTCTTTAAAAATACAATCTGAGGATACTATGAAGAATAATGCAGACAGTGAATCCCCCTGGCGCACTCCTTTGTTAATGTTTATACTGTTTGTTGTCCCCCTTCCAGTTTTCACTATTGCTTTGGATTCTTTCATTATCAATTTTACATGGTTTACTATCTTTCTTGAAGTCCTAAAAAAGTACATATGTGTCCATGTCATGCTTATAGCTATTTTCAATAATTCGTTTCAATATATGTATGCCACCTATAGTTGATTTTCCGTTTCTATATCTAACTTGATATTCTCCTATTATTGTTCCGTATGTTTTCTTAATCTTTCTATGATTATTGCTGTTAGTACTTTGTAGACGGTGTTCAGTATTGTTATACCTCTCTAGTTTGTACATTTGGGTAAATCCCCGTTTTTGGGGTAAGGTATTATCATTCCCAATTTCCATTCGTCTGGTATTTCTTCTTCTTTCCATACTTTTTATAAAACTGAATATTCTTTTGTGGAGTGCACTACTTCCTCATTTTATTAATTCACCGTTAATTTGATCACTTCCAGCTGTCTTGTTGTCCTTTAATTTCATTATACATTCCACTGTCTCTTCATATGAAGGTATGTCTTCGAAGCTTTCTAGTAATTCATATATTTCTGTTTCTGTTTCTTTCTTGCCTTTGTCCTCATCTTCGTAGAGTTGTTCGCAATGCTTTCCCCATTCTTCTGCTTCTATTAATACATTTGTTTTGCGCTTTTTTTGTATATTTATATAAAGGCGTTGTATTGTGTCTTTTGTTTTCTTTTTCAATTTTCTCTGTAATTTGTTTCATTCTTTCCCCACTTTCCTGTATTCTTCCTGATGTTGCAGTTGCCATGTGTCTAACCATTTGAATCTACATTTTTCCTTGCTTTCTACCATAGTCTCACAATCTTTATCAAACTATCCTTGCCGCTATTTTAAAATTTTAAAGTGTAAGCACATTGAATGAAGTAACATTCCATTCCTAAGGGCCGGTGAGATGTGGTCGTATTTTCTTAACTCGTACATAAATTTTAAGCAGGCATTTTGTAATCTCTGGATACGAATTCTATCTGCCAAGTCAACACATGGTTCGTAAACGGTATCACAATAATCGAGGCCGAGGAAATGTTCTGCTGTTGTAGAGTATTATTATCCGTACGCTGAAAGAGGTTGCGATTGTATGTGTTCTCTAAATATTAGGTTAGTATCTATCAATACAACTTAGTCTTCCCATTTAATTTTTGATCTTCCTCTTGGTCTGTTACCTTTCGGTTTCCAGCTTGTAATTTTTGCCAGTAGTGACTTTTCTCCTTACCTGTGCATATGGCCATACCGTTTGAATCGTTTTGCGTTTATCAGTCTAACAATATCCTTCCCTTTCAAGATTTCTTTATTTCAAAATTCATTGACGTTCTATATTTCTGTTGCGTTACATTTTTTGGTGCAAATATTTTCCTTACTATTTTCCTTTCAAAGGTTCTAAAGTTTTCCTTATCCCTTTTCGTAAGGCACATCGTTTCCACTGTGTAGGTCGCCATGGGCCTTATTACGGTTTTGTATATTTTCAATTTTGTATTTGTACTTAAACCCTTGTCCCTCATTAGTAGCTTATATTTGTTATATGCATTATATCCTAATTGTATTCTGTGGTTGATTTCCATACTCCTGTTGTTTTTGTTACTAATTATAACTTCATTAAACGTAAATCTTTCGACTGTTGCTTCGGCAGTTTTTCTTCTCTCTCTTTTCCTGTTATTTTCATGTACGTTGTTTTGTCCGCGTTAATTTCGAGCGCCCTTCGTCGAGCTTTCCTACTTATCATTTGTACTCTATCTTCCAGTGCCCTCCTGTCTCTTAATATTATGGCTAGATCGTCCACTGTAACGTTTTAAACGCCGCCGAACTATTTATCATAATATTTACCGCAATTCTTACCTTACCTACGCCTATTAGGACGAGAACACGGCTTTCTTAGTTCATATGCATTCTATGCGATCTATTCCTTTTCCGCGAATTTCTATGATTAAAATTCGACGTCATGCCATTCCATTGGGCCAACCGAGTCACGCGGTCGCATTCCAGCGAATGATAATGCGCGACGCGTAAAATCGAGAATTGATTGACTAAAGGACGTGTCCCCTTGCGGAAGTACCGATGCTTTTCCCGCAATTATGTAACAGATCTTCGCAAGCAGTAGACACAGAGGTTGTGCGAATTACTAGTCTTAGCAAAAGGTCCAAATTAGTATATTTTGTTTAGCCGTGTGCAAGTACCGCGTAATTACAAGCCTGTGAGGTGTAGTTACGACCGACCGAAATTATTTCGTGGGATCCTGTATACTGTTTCTGATGGGGCTGTACAGAATTCCCCGAGGCGTTGCCGATATAGACATCGTGACCCGAACCGGACTACCGCTAACGACGAAAGCGAGCCGCCAAGATAAACTCTCCGCTTCTCAGCTAAGTTCAATCCACTTACTTCGTACGTATCTCGAAACCAGACTAGATTCATTGTGTAGCCATTTTCCACGCTGTTCGAACAGTTCGCGTGCGTCATCTTTCACAAGGGACGAGAAATTCAAAGTCTGCACCGTGTAATGTCGAAATTTATCCATCAAAAGATATTTAGTAGTTAGTTTAACGACGTCAGTATCATATTGTAAATTTATCTGTTAAAACTCAGTCAGTACTTCATAAAACAACGTAAATATTAATTTGTAAATTGTAAATTCACACCTGCATAAGTAAATTCACTATTAACGTAACCCGTAAATTGATTATTTTCTTTTTGTTATATATATATATATATATATATATATATTGTTGAAATTGTTAATGTCGTTCACGCTAAACATACTAGAGTCAGGTTTCTTCCTTCTCGTTGATAAACATTGAAGTTTTGTAGCTTTCTCTAAATATTTATTATGCTGTCGCCTCGAGCAATACACTCCAAATGTGCACGCTTTTCCTTGCGTATAGATGAGGTAACAAGATTGCGCAGACATTTATAATACGTCCATTTTGTAAATTCACTATTAACGTAACTCGTAAATTGATTATTTTCTTTTTGTTATATATTTATTCGTCTACAGCATACCTTGTCACAAATTAGCTACGTCAATAGCGTAAAGTAAACTAATGTAAAAGCATGTAAAGATCATCGGATATCCGAAATTCTACACGCACTGATTCTGTGCATGTATACGTCGCGTATAAACGTGAACCGACCGCTTAAGTAACTACTTGCTATAAGTGTCAAGGTTATGTAGTCATCTTTTTGTATTTCTTTACCCAGAATTAAATTGCATTTTCTCTTTTTAAATTACTATAGTACTCTGAATGTATGTATATCGTCCATCGACCAAACAGACCGATTGACGATTTGTTGATGTGCTTACTTATACAAACTTGAATGTCATACATTTTGTTTCGAATTATCGATGTTATCCTATATGTACCGAACTTGTATTTACTGACTTCGACGAATTTCCCGTAATATATATACTCTGTTTAGTTAACCGTGCCCTTGGCTTTTATTTCGTCAAAGGTTCTTACTCCCTCAACATCCGGCCTTTTCCGTGCTTATGAGCCAAGTCTAGTACTGATGTAAGCTCGGTGGCGCCACCCTTAGATCGTTTGAATTAGATAAGTTACCCACCCCATCTCTGCAAGGCTAGCCGCAGTAGCATATTTTGAACGACGAAATATTCTGTTAAGGAGCAGAATCGGCGCCGTAGGTTTTTAATTATTTTGAAACAAATAAGCCTAGCACCGCATACGCCACTACTTGACGTGATTTTTGCGTTATCGGCCCCCTTAAGTCACAGGCTGAGACTATTCCTTCAATAGTTATATTAAATAGCGTTGTTGCCGCATCCCTCTATGTATTTGTATCTCATCCGTTGTCCCATCACATGTTCTCGCATCCTCCACTGTCATTTTAATTAGTCTCATCAATTTGTTCGGAACTCCTAGTCTTGTTCCGTCGTTTAATGTGTTACGCTTGCTCAGGTTATCGAAAGCTTGCTTGAACTCGATAAACAATATATGGAGGTCGATATCCTCCTCATGACATTTTTCTATTATTTGGATGATGACGTGATTTGCATTCACTGTGGATTTTCCCCGTCTAAAGCCGTTTTGATACTCTCCTAGCCTCGTTTCTGTATATAAGTTTATGCGATTTGCCTGTAATTTTCAAATCTCGTTAAATCCCATTTCTTTGGGATTGGTATTATTATGCCTAACCACCACTCCTCCGGCATGCTTTCCAACCTCCATACATCCCTCATTCACCTATGCATTCTATCTCTCATTTCGCTTCCCCGGTACTTTAACATTTCGTTACATATATCGTCTGATCCTGATACTTTTCCATGCTTTAGCTTCTCTATTTTTTCGTCGAATTCTTTGACTGTTGGTCCTTCTGGTTTTGCTATGGTCTCGTATGTGTCCAAGTTCTCGAGTTGACGGTTAAGAGAGCAAATAGCAAGTGCACCCCTATCAGTTGGAAAAGAGACGTAAAGCTGAGAGTCGTCCCCATAGAGATGATATTTTACTGTTAGTCTGTTGAACAGGCAGCTGTTGTATATATTAAACAATAAGGGATCCGATATTGATTCCTGCGGTACGCCTTGTCGCGTAAACAATGAGTTGGATGTCTCACCATTCCCCGAAACACGTTGGTATCTACCTAGCAGGTCCCAACAAAATGCTGATCGGCCGAAGGGCAATGGAATAATTTTAGCAATTAGGAAATGTAAATGAGACAAGAGTTAATAATATGAGTAATATAAAGTGGCAAGAAAGATAAACAATAGCCGATCATTCCCGTGACGATCCCATCAACACCACTAGCTCGCGAGTTTAAACTATGTATAACTTGCTCTATTTCCATCTCGGTTACCAACTCAAAGTCAAATTCATCAGCATCATCCCGTTTCGGCGACTGTTAGAAATTCAGAATGAAATACTGGGATTCAACGTTTGATATGAAGAAATTGTTGATGTCGTTCACGCTAAACATACTAGAGTCAGGTTTCTTCCTTCTCGTTGATAAACATTGACGTTTTGTAGCTTTCTCCAAATATTTATTCTCGCTTTTCCTTGCGTATAGATGAGGTAACAAGATTGCGCAGAGATTTGTAATACGTCCATTCTGATTGCAGTTTTGTACGTTAATATTGCTTTGAGTGAAAGGGAAACCGTGTGCCGTTACTTTCCTTGAAAAAGGGCAGTTGTTGGAATCTGTCGCCGATGATCTAAATACTTCAAAGTCTGCTGTTCATTGTGCTTGGAGACGCTTTCAGGAGACGGGCCTGTACAAGAGAAGGGCTGGATAAAGCGGAAAACAACAACTAGGCAAGATCGCTATTTAGTCAACTGCCCTATCCGTCAACGCACATCTACCACTCGAGACCTGGTAAACGACCTACAAGTATCTCATAGGATTGAGGTATGCGGCGAAACCGTCAGAAGAAGGCTCAGGGAAAATTGTTTACGATCTAGGTGTCGAGTCAAAGCACCTCGTCAGATGAGTCTAGGATTCGCCTGAGTAGGAATGTCAATATAATGACAATACAGACAGAATGATTTCAGAGAAGTGTAATACTAAAAATGTGGCCTCAAGTGAAAAACATTTAGCATAATAAAAATCCAGATCCAGGTTGCTGTCACGAATTTTTCTTTCGGAGATGTACCTTGGGTTCGGTACAATAAACAACTCTCGTATTCTAATTATGTTAAAATACTTTATTTAATTAAGCTTTTAATTCAATTTGTAAAGCAACACTACATACAATAATTTACTACCTTGAAACTTCCACGATTGGACTATACTTACTTATACTTAGACTTGAACACCAGACGCAGACAAACTTAGACTAAACTCTATTTATTAGAACAGTCCCTTATATAGTCAAATTTCTTCCAGTAGTTTCCATTCTAGCATATTCAGGAAACAGTAACATCCAGAAATTTAAATCTAGAAACGTTCTAATTTCAATAATCGCGCGGGTTGTAGCATGCCGATTTCATTCGACGTAATTTTTGTAAATAAAATAAATTATCCGTGCGGATTGGGGGTAGCAAGGCCATCTAGCGGTGGATAAATTAGACGGGGCGGTCGATAGCGATCGGTTATCGGATATCGCCCCCAGAAGTCGATAAATCAGTTAAATCTAGGGTTAGGTGTGGTAAGCGCAGTTCGTGGTCAAATTCGATCTTTTTAAGTCTCGCAGTCACACCTATTGTTGAATTTTGCGGAGCAGTTGGTTTTGGGAAGTAATTATTACGGAAATATTTATGAAAAATCTGCCCTGAAATACAGGGATTAAATTCCACGTTCGATTGGGGAACGTTCACAAGATTTTTGTGGAATAATAGACTCAACACGTGGAGCACAAACGAAGCCACACACCAGCCAGGGCTTTTTATTTGTACCCCCTTAATTTTGGGGTCTACAATAATTCTTGTACTTGCCAATCGCAATTGGAATTTTGGGGATAAATCCATACCGAAACCAGCTTGTGGGACGCGGTCTGTCGAGCCGAATGGTAGCCCCGATTCCTTCCACCGGAAACCGGCTCACCTGGGTTGAGGCACGAACTCGACAACAAACAGGTCAGATTTACCCATTTCTTGTCAATTGGCGTACCACCTATCGTTGGATTTGTTTTAATATATACATCTTGTTCTTTTACTGGTAAACTACTTAACTTGGATTTAAATAATTTAATTGGTCTTCAGCCACACTGTAATATGGTGTAAAGTTGAGTGATCACCCATCTATTTGTTTTACGGTTTCAAAGGGCTTCACCCGGACGAACCTGTCATTGCTAGTTTAATCCAGCATAACCTCGTAACTCTTTACTTGTTTTTTTTACACTTCACTTAATTATACAAGCAATATCAATACACATATCAGATTATACAGCAAAGTTTGTCTTACTTAATGAATTTTGTAAGAAATATCTAACCAATTAGTTCTAACCCTGACGATATTCATCTTCGTTCTTCCGTACGTGGAATCTCGGGGTAAAAACAATTTTTTTAACGGAAGTGACGCCAACTCTTTAACCCAGCCGTCTTCACTAAGCTGGCTGGAGCAACCCCGAGTAGGGTGGGTATCAATTAAGGGTTTCGTTTATACCTTTAGCATTTTGTGGCTTCATTGGATCTGGCTGCCGTTTGTGACACGTCAGAGGGTTTACTGTTTGTACTGTTACCACAAGATTCCGCACAATAGTTAGTACAACAGATTCCGCGACAATTTAAATCACCCATCCAGAAATATTTATTGAGACTGATTTGCCGACTGAACTAAGTTAAATGTAACATAGCTAATTGTTTTGTTTAATATTTGACTAAACAACAACAATGACACAAATTTAAAAATTCGAAATTCATCATTTTTGGACTAACTCTGTACTCAATAAATTAATGACCGTGAAATTCGTTTAAATTCTTTTGCACTTCTGGTTTAGCAGTAAATAATAGTAACTTAGCAGATTATTGAATATCAAAATGTCGATATTGCAGATATATATATATATATAAGTGGTACAAATACTCGAGAAACAAATCAAATATTTAGCAGGCAAGGTTGTTATCGACAGAGAGGGACACATTATTATTATAAAAACAAATCTGAATTGTTTATTCTTACTTCACACAGAAAGCACCTTACATTTTCTTGTAAATGGAATGTATACTTCACAGTGATTAAAGTATGTATGTACTTCTAGAGGATATTCTATGTGCGCCCTCGTATGCATGCGGCTTAAAAATATTGGAATTATATTTTATTTATGGCATTATTTAATTTGAATCTATATTTCAGGTAACTTACATATGTATATTACACCTACTACTCAAAGAATGGATGTTGAAGGAGAACTTAGCGAGAGATTCCAAAATTTGCCAGGTGTAACCGTCGGCGACAAGAAAAGGAATTTCAATGCATTCATCAACGAATTGGATAATAAAATAACCCAAGAAGACCTAAGAATCGAATTTGTTATAAATCTGGAGCCCAGAAATAAACTAGATACATCGTTCCAACTGCAGTTGCTATTACACTATGGTGCATACGGAAAAATATTAGAATTGTTGAAAAGTGGAAATTCTTATCATATTGGAAAAATTCTAAAGCATTGGGATTTCTTTAAGAATACTTTCCAAAGTACCAGCGCTGACACTTTTGTAAATGAAATTCTGCCCCAAGTATCATATTCTACAAGAATGAAGCTTATTAACAGGATATCAAAAAATTTATTTAATGAAAAAATGGCAAATGAATATTTTGAAGCCATTGAAAATAAATATGGTATCGTATCTGCACAAATAATGTTACCATACTGTACAGTAGATGTCATAGAAACGAAAATTGAAAAATATAATTTAATTTTAAGCCGTAGACAATGGATTGTATTGCTGAAACGGAACATCGAGTTTTTTGAATACTATTTTAAGTATATGCAAAACAATCCAAAGGTAAAATATTATGATAACATTGCTTTATTGGAAATGATTTCAAAACGCGATAAAGAGTTATTTCGGAAATTAGCTAAGAGACACAATTATAGCATTCGTATGAATCTTGGAAAACGATTAAGTAAAAAAATACTTCAAAATAACGATCATATTTTAAATGACCTCAATGATAATTACATAATTTTTTCAAATAGGAGTATATATCAACAACTAAGAAAAAAACCTGAACTTTTTCAACAATTTGTTATGACACAAATTGCGGAAGAAAAGCAGAACTTCTGCCCTCTGTATGCATCACCCTACACACAAATTGGTAAATTTGGTAGTTATGTCTCAAAAGATCGACGTTATAAATTCTTGAGTGATATTTTTAAGCAAAAATTTAATGATAATTTGCATGATAATCTAAAATATATTTCTGAGGATTTACTCCTTTTGATGCCTGCCAATCTTCGTCATAATGTGTTGATAAAGAAAATGAAAGACCAAGAAAATTTTATTTGGCTTTGTCCTCTAAATACATCTGTTTCATATATAATGGATAAGATCAAACACTGTTCTGAAGTGAATAAAAGAACCATGTACATTCGACTACTCTATAAGACATGTGAGTTTAATAAAGACACCAAATACCTCTTGGAACTATTACAATATGTACAAAAAAGGTACAGAAATGATGTGAATTGTTTAACGGCTTTCTTTTCTGAATTATGGTCTTGGCCTGAAATTGAATTGCTGAGTACGGAACATTGGCAACATATCGATGCAATTCAAAAATTATTAAGTATACAAAATATAAGCATTAATGAAATGTATTCTTTGGAGAAACGGATCGGATGTCTTTTAAATAATGATTCAGATATCACAGAGCAAATGCAAACATATATGGAAATTCTGAAAGATCGGTGGTACAGCAGTATTTTTGCTTCAATACGTCGGTATAGAAAAGTATGTATTCTGGAATTGAAAAAATACATAGATAAGATTGAAGATCAAACAGTATTAAATACCATGCAAGCCAAATATTTAAATTTTATTTATGATTATAATAAATCTGTGCACTCAGATCAGACAATTCCAATTTTAAATTTCCTTCCTTTAATAAAATCACTTTTAAATGAACATCTATACGCCTTGCAAGGTATTATAACTTTCTATGTTCGTCTACATTATACCGATTTTAATCCTTTAATTTGGCAATATCCAGAAAAATTCTTTACCGACCGTTCTTTATTTTCTTGGTATTTATTACACCATACAGATGAATTGCTTCATAAAGTAGATACGTTATTAAGTATTCCATCTATTAGAAAAGACACTAAATTTATACGGCAGCTAACTTTGTACTCATTTCGTAATATACCGGAGAGTATCACGACCTACTGCATTAATGCCATAAAGGAAGGAACGGTTCTATCTCTTAAACTTGATGCATTAAGTATTTTAATTCAAATAAACGAAAATGAATTTTTAGACACTGCCGCCCTGTTTGCGCCAACAGACGATGGAGAAATTAATATCGAGGATCCAGCAGAAAAAGTTAGTATACAGCAGGCAATCCTTGCAAATTTAAAAAAAATAGGCAATCCAATAAATGCTTTAGAATTACTCACGAAATTTTGTAAAGGGGACTATCTAAAATACACTTTACGACCTTTATATAGTGTAATAATTCACCTGCCTGAAAAAATATCTACATCATTTGTAGCAACATTACATAAAACGGCAGTTTCAGTACGAAAACATGCCATTCACATAAGCAAAATTACTTTTCCCATAAGAGATTTTTGTGACTTTGTCCAAACCCAAGCCGTCAAAGAAAAGAATCCGTCGCTTAAAACTATTTTATTCAAAAAGACTATGGAATATGCGTATATGGTGCCAGTTTCACAGTTTTGGGAACTACTACATGTTACAATGCGCGGAATCGATAAAAATGACGTGGAAGCCCACGATTTGCTTTTGAAAATCTCTAGTGTCCCCAAACAGTTTAAAGCCGCATTTATAACAGCAGTATATAAACAGCTTAGTTCAAATCCAGAAGAGAAAATATGTCTTAAAAAATATGAAATTATCCGCAATACACCTTTCGAGGTAATAGATCAACTGAATTACGATTTACTCGAAACATTTCTATCAGAAATACTGTTTACAGAATTTTTTGGGGAATTTTCGCAATGTTGGATAAATATAATCTTCTATTCCCACGGCGAGAAACAAAACAATCTTTACAATTTCGCGTTGGCAAAGTTTGAAGAATATAACAGTTGCAAATATTACCCTGATGCAAGCGAAGAACAATTTATGGCGTATTTGTGTAAAGGTTTTCTAAAATTTCATACCAAATATTCTATGGTACATAAATTCGCAATAAAATGGCTTTCAAAATTTGCACCGCAACTAGACATATGCCGTCATATATATATTAATTTCATGCTAGGATATGCTGAAGTGGGATATAATATGGAAGCGTTTGGAAAGAAAGCTAAAGAACTGTTGGCTAGATTCCTTTATGATTATAATAGTTGCCTATTCGAGTTTTTTGCGAAAGAATTAGAGAATTTCTTTTCCAATATTGATAACGTAAATATGATGCAATTTGTTACGCTATTTTCAGAATTTACAGAGGAGTCACTAACTATTCCTGTTTCCTTAATATCCATAAGGCTTTTAAGGAAATACATGGTTACCGAATGCAAGGACAAATACACAACTTTACTAAATAAATTTAAGGAGCAATCCGATATCAACCTTCAAATATATTTTCGGGAATACTATCCAGAACATTCCCTAAAGCCTGAATAAATTTGTTATGCGTCATTCTCCATTTAAATGTTTCTATCAATATCAACATTAATACAATTTTTAATTAGCAAACTGGCTCCTATAACTTTTATAACTTAAACACAATTGAATTATTTGTATGTATGTATGTAAATTAAATTTAGGAAAGTGATTGTAATTATATCTAACAATAAAAGTATAAGTGAGTATATTTATTACCTTTACTAAATAAATGAATAAATTTTCCAAAACAAAGGTGCAGCCACTGGTAACGTAGATATTGTCGTGTGGATTTCATTCATTCTTAAGAGTAATATAGAAGAGGTTTGGCCCGCTAGATATATTTGTTAGCCACTTCTAGTTTCTCAGGAAGTACGTTTGCGTATTTCACTCTGCCAAACTGTTTTCAATACTGACAGTTCAGTGGGCGTCAAAATCATCGCTGACTCGAATATACGGAAGTGGCTTGCGATTGTACTCGTCTTGAGCAGTGAAAGGTGCCCGCTTTGAGTGCCCTTTTAAGTAGATGTATTTTTTAATTTCGCATGCAAATACGAAAAATTTCCAACTTTAAAATTCCACTAGATACTGTATCTGGACAAACCGTAACTATCGTATTTTTAGGGAAACCTTTAAGCCAGTTATTGAAGTTACGTTAGTATTAATTGTAGCAATATTTATTAGCGTTTTAGTAAGTATCTTTACAAAACATAAAATACATCTATTCTTTATTGTCATACTCTAAAAAGCAACTCTGCAATGACTGGAGCGTTAATCATGTCCGATCCAATATCACTAAATGGATCGGTGATTACTGCTTCATTGGTGCCCTCAGGGAGATCTTCGAGCTTGTGCGTGCCATCGATATCAGTTACTTGCTAGGTTTCTGTTTCAGAATATACGAAGAAGGCGGTAATGAGTTTGAGAAACAAATAATCCTACGGCGCCAATTTTGTTCCTTAAAGGGGAATTTCATCGTACGAAATACAATACTTACTTCGAAGTCTTTGTCCAGAAGTGGTGGCTAACGACTAGCTTTGCGAAGAGATGGTGAGGGTAACTTCATCTAATTCGGTACGGTAGAGGGAGGCGCCACCAAGCTTTACTCAGTACTGGATTTAGGTTCATAAGCACGAAAGAGAACCGGTTGTTGATGAGAGTAAGTGCGATTGATGAAATAAAAGTCAAGGGCGAGGTCAAGTAAACTATATATATATATATTAATAGAAGTTAATTTACTGTGAGCACGACAAGTCTGGTACACATGAGGTAACACTGATAACATGAGACATAATAGGACAATAGACGTGTTTTAAGTTAAAAAATACCCCTTACCACCTTGTTGAGTAAAGAACTCTGAATACGCATTTCGGCAACTAAGTTGCC
>JARFOC010053324.1:0-19783 GCA_031763485.1 Osmoderma eremita | reverse complement strand
CGCAATGCCATGCATAATTTTGTTATTGGAGGTATGGGTAAACCACGATGATTTATTTGTTGTTCATTTGGATATGCCAAATTCAATAAAATACCTTGGATGGTTTGTCTTGAAAAACAGTACCATTGTAACAATTCGGTGTTACTATTGTAACGTCGTGATATCAAGCTTGGTGACCTTTTACTGTTTACACGCTTAATCTGGTTTTAACGAAACGAGCTGGTTTACTCTTCAAAATAATATCAATTCCTGTTTGTTGCACACATGACATTAACTGTTCTAGATTCAATATCTATACTATGCACTACACATACTACTATTTTAATATCTATACTAAACACTACAACTATATTTTTCGAGACGGTTTCCCATATCTCTTATCATATTTCTATAACAAATCGCGTGTTACAACTGAAAAATATTCATATCAACTGTTTTTTACCTTGATATACGAATATATGGTTAATTATATATGGTTTGGTTTCCCAAAAATCATCCATATCCCCCATATATAATTTATAATATACAAAAATAAATAAATAATGTTCTGAGGAATAGGTAAGGAAGCCTCAACTTTTACTCACTCTTGACTCAATTATGAGTTGGGTTTGAGGAATAGATGAGTTGCTAACTGTTTATGAATTCCGAAAAGTGAGAAAGTGGGATGAGGAGGCCTTAAGTCGCGTCTATGAATTTGGCTATTAATCTTAGTACTGACACTAAGAAACCTGTTTAAATCCTTTGGTCGGGAAACCATTTTGATATAAAATACAAAATAGGATACGGTGGCTTAAAATAGTAAAAATAAAAAATACCCTTATTACCTCGACGAGTGAAGAACTCCTGGATGCGTATTTCGGCAACTAAGTTGCCATCCTCAGCAGAATCTACGAAGAAAGATTATGTTAGACGTCGCACTCTGGGAGACTAGCACCACACAGAACACCACTTGAATACGCTTCTAATTCTAATTTACTTCTTTTGCTATACTGATATTTAATTTCTGAGTTCAGCCAGTTTTGCACTATTAATTACTTTCACCGAAATTTTACAGTTGGCAGATACCTCAACTGAGAAAATGCAAACAAAGCAATATTTTTCCTAAATTTATGAAATTTCGGAGAAAGTAATTAATAGTGCAAAACTAAAATGGCTGAACTCAGAAATTAAATATCGGTATAGCAAAAGAAGTAAATTAGAATTAGTAGCGTATTCAAGTGGTGTTCTGTGTGGTGCAAATCTCCCAGAGTGCGACGTCTAACATTATCTTCCATCGAAGCTTTTGCTGATTTATCCGAATCT
This sequence comes from Osmoderma eremita, assembly GCA_031763485.1. Taxonomy (NCBI): domain Eukaryota; kingdom Metazoa; phylum Arthropoda; class Insecta; order Coleoptera; family Scarabaeidae; genus Osmoderma; species Osmoderma eremita. The sequence continues at coordinate 18,481 of JARFOC010053324.1, read as the reverse complement.
GTAGCATTAATAATAACGCCAACATACCGGTTTTGATGACTTTTCCACACTTCCTTGAAAATTTAGAAGGTGACGAAGCAAACTTATCGACATATTTGGAATTACAACTACCCAATTCAATATAATTAGGTTTTTATGTTCTGGCAAAGCGAAAATTTTTCTCTTGTTGTCTAGTGTTATCTTTAAAACTATTACGTTAATTAACATTTAATTATTCAGCTGGCAGATGGAGACTATTGCTGATGAAACACGGCATACCCCATTGCGTTTCACCTACAGCCTAATATCCGGAATTACAGCTTTTAAAAAATACGGTTTATGCGCGGCATCGGTATCTTGGCCAAGAGACATTGTGGAAATCGCCGAGGGAATATATAACGGTATAAAGCCACCTAAACAGGTAATATTTGCCGGCGTTCTGATAATGTATCATTTAAAACGAATAAATTCCAAGTAGCACGCCAAAGTAGAGGGGTTGCACATCTTAAACCGCCTGAGGTATAACCTGGAAGCGGAGTTGAAGATGGTCAAATCCAAGAAGCAATTAACCTGGGACATACTCCAGGGAAAAATAGCCGCATATGCGGAAAATTTAAAGGCAGCAGGCTTAGATATTGTGGACTATATGTCTAAAGATACCTTCTCCGAAGATGATAACAAAAATTCTACAAGAAATATTTCTTTTCCGACATCCAAAAGCGCAGAATTTGAAATGACCAACAGATGCATATATCCAGAAGTAATCTATTCAACACCGGGAACAAATCCAGATCGTAACGATGAAAATTTGGAAGGTTACGACCGATTTTGTCACGGGATCGAAGCTAAAAACCTCGAAATGGAGCACGTCCATTCGCTCGGGGAGGATGTCCGAAGTGACGGCGCGATATCTTGTATGATCTCGCAAAATATCGACAGGATCATCGAGGAAAATCGGCAAAACGAAAATGGACGCGATTCAGAGGCGATGGGTGATTTTCACGACGTTTCCGCATTAAATTCATTTCAAAATCCAAACTCATTCATCCCCTGGAGATCTAACACTTCGTCTAATGTCCGAACCGGTTCTGAGAATCGCACAGGTTTGATTTGGAAATCTCCTGAAGAATCGGCGCCGATTCAAGATCCCGATGTTACGACTGCTTTAGAAGATCTGCAGGAGTGCAGTAGTTATTTTACTCAAGAATGGGACGAGTTAGGTGCAAGTGCGGAAGAAATTCTGGAAGAACCGAATGCAACACCACTAAATAACGAAAGTGGTTTGGAAAATGACCCAAAATCTAACGTTATCATACATAGCGTGCACATCTTTGCAAAAAATGATGAATTATTGGGAATACAACGGTTTGATCCCGATACAGGTGTGCTGGTTGAAGTAAATTCATTTAATACGCAGAGAAATGGCGATCAACCCCAACAAGGATTCTTTGAAGAACACGAAGGCCTTACCAACTATTCCAGTAATAAAGAACTTAAATTGCCAGAACAAGATGGTGATTCGATTTCTGTAAATAACCCAGCTTTTTTAATATCCCAAGAAAATATTTATGATAATGATATAAGTTCTAAGGGATTTAATCAAAATTTTGAACACCAAATAGAAGACCATGAAAATACAAGTCTTGATCGGTCTTTTACAGCAAATTTTACAAATGAAAATTCAATATTGAACAAAACCAATTTCAGTAAAGGTCGAATTGAACCCGAACCCCAACTAAATCTCAGTAACGCCTCCTTTAGGATCAAATTCCAAACGCATTCGTCAAAAATCGAAACATCATTTTTAAAACCAGCTAAAGACATAGACTTTTTTCCCAATCTAGCAAGGCAAAGTGGCAGTGTAACTTCTAGCAATAATACTTTCTATTCCCTTTGCAATAATACAGATGATATAAGACAATCCTCACTTAAATCGAGTTACAAAACTCACAATAACTCAACTCCTTTCAATCAAAGTAAGTCACCAACACCGAATAACAAGTCTCAAGTTGAAAATCGTGAAAAAGAGCCTTGTTTTGAAATTTTCCAAAATAATTCGACTGATCCTTGTTTTAACGAAGGGCAGAAACAAGATAGGTCTTTGATAATCGGAGAATCTGTTGCCGATTCGAATAATTCGTGGTTTTCCGCAATTGCTACGGATTCTGTAAAGTCCGCAGGTTTCAACCGAAAAGATTTTGGTAAAAAAACATTTTCGCATACCTTCTACGAAATACAAGCTAGAAACGATGCTCTGCGATTATTAAAAAGTAATGAAATAGCAGCAAAATCCGATGTAGAACCTATGACATCCGATAGATCAGAAAAAACTTCCTTTTCAAACAAAGTTGTTTCAGAGGTGAATGCAAAATCGTCAAATAAAAGCTTCCAATTGCAAAATGAAGAAAATTCTGCTGATAATCTTGAAACGATTGTCCAGAACAGAGGAATTGTTAAGGTTAATAGAAATGTGTTAAGTGAAACATGTGAAAATACGTTCAATTCTTCTTGTTCGACGTTGAAATTGTATCAAAATCGAAGTATTAACAACTCAATTGTAAGCCAAAGTAAAAAACTCGAAATACCCAAACAAGATAATCACAATTTATTTAAAACTTCTAGCAAAGATGATGAAGTAAACAGCAAAATATTTAACAAAGCCAAACATGTTTTGGAAGAAAGTAATTCACTAAAATCTCCTAATATCAATCATTCAAAAATTGTATTTAGTGGAACCAAACCCAATTTTTATGTGGAGAATGATAAAATTAGATCTGAAATCAAAATAAGTTCCCCTAATTTAGTTTCGGGCAATATTTGCTTAAATAAGACCCAAAAGGATGAAAATATAAAACTGGAATGTAAGACACAAAGCAATTACCTAAATGATACAGGTAAAGACACAATAGATTCCGTGGAAGCTTCACAATACCCGCAACAATCAACCAGATTTCAAGAATTCAAAAAAACATTTTCGCACACCTACGAAATACAAGCTAGAAATGCTCGTCTGCGATTATTAAAAAGTAATGAAATAGCAGCAAAATCCGATGTAGAACTTATGACATCCGATGTACAACCTATGACGAATTCTATAAAATCCACAGGTTTCAACCCAAAAGATTTTGGTAAAAAAACATTTTCGCATACCTTCTACGAAATACAAGCTAGAAATGATGCTTTGCGATTATTAAAAAGTAATGAAACAGCAGCAAAATCCGATGTAGAATCTATAGCATCCGATAGACCAGAAGAAACTTCCTTTTCGAACAAAGTTGTTTCAGATTTGAATGCGAAATCTCCAAATAAAAGCTTCCAAATGCAATATAAAGAAAATTCTGCTGACAATCTTGAAACGATTGTACAAAACGGAGCAATTGTTAAGGTTAATAGAAATGTCTGCAATGACACATGTGAAAATACGTTTGATTCTTTTTGTTCGACATTGAAATTGTATCAAAATCGAAGTTTTAACACCTCGATTGTAAGCCAAAGTAAAAAACTCGAAAATCCCAAACAAGATAATCATAATTTATTTAAAACTTCTAGCAAAGAAGTAAGTGGAGTAAACACCAAAATATTTAATAAAGACAAACATGTTTTGGAAGAAGGTAATTCACTAAAATCTCCTAATATCAACCATTCACAAATTGCATTTAGTGGAACCAAACCCAATTTTTTTGTGGAAAATGATGAAATTAGATCTGAAACCAAAATAAGTTCCCCTAATTTAGTTTCGGACAATATTTGCTTAAGTAAAACCCAAAAGGATGAAGATACAAAACTGGAATGTAAGATACAAAGTAATGACCTAAACGATACAGGTAAAGACATAATAGATTCTATGGAAGCTGCACAATACCCGGAAGAATCAACCAGATTTCAAAAATTATCGAAATCTTTGAAAAGATATTTTAAACCCGCTGAAAGTGCAGAAATTCCAAAGGAAGATAAACCAAAAGAAATCAATGATGAATCATCTGTAATTCCAAATGACGATAAATCCAATATATTTTCATTGAATTCAAATTTCAAATCACAACCGAAAAGCATATTTGAATGTTCAAACGGTTCAGAATCCTTATTTAGTTCCCCAGAGGCACTTTTCAATGACCCAGACATATCGTATACTAAGCCCAAAACACCTGGAAAGTCTTCGGCGAAAAATAAAATTCGTAAAAGGAAATTTGTTACTCCGTTAAAAACAACTGTACATCTAGAAACATCCATAGTACAGAGACGCAAAGCCGATATTAGGAAAGCTTCTCGGAAAACTCAATTTGTTCCTCCGAAAATGCTCAGTAAAAAAGAAATTATAGACGATTTCGACAGACAGAGAAAGAGAATTTTGGAAAATTCAGACGATCCCGATCGTATCGAGGAATATATGAAGTTTATTTGCAACCGGCCTAACATACAGCAAATCCAGGGACAGAAATATCTGGCTATGATAAAAAGAACTGACGACGGTGTGTTGGTGATACCAGCTTCAAATCCGGTTGTTAAAAACAAGACAGTGGTTTCCCTAAAACGAAAATTGAGCTGGACGGGTTTCCCCAAAATACTCAGCGATGAAAATGAGGATAAACTGAATACCCTGTTGCAAACTCAAGAGAAGGTATTTAATTTCGATGATTGCAAATCAAATTTGGAGTTAAGTAAAGAAAAAGTTAAGGTAACGCCGCGGACATTAGACTTGTCAACGCCCTCTAGCTCAAGTATTTTCGATATGAATAAGAATGTTATAGACGATATAATTAAGAAATACTTAGATGATTAAGAAGATAATTTGTTTTTTTATGCTGTTGTGTTTTTGAAATTTTACATAAATAAATTAATAAAATCTAAAATAGCACTTTATTTTGCATTTACAACAATAAAACTACATTAATCGAAAAAAAATAAACCTGTAACAAAACTAAGCTATATTATATCAATCACTTATTTTACAATTTACATTAATATTTATAGAAATATATGTACATACATCTGCTTTACACTTGTAATGTATCTAATAAAGTATACAATTGATATAGCGAAAAACATATTCCACCGAATAGAATGCATATCTGCATATACTTCATGATGGTAAGGTACAAAATAATATCCATATTCAGTGGTAGGAATAATAATCAGAAATCTCAATTCTCTTACTAATGTCTATATGCCTAAAGCTAAACGTTTACCGTCAACTCGTTGTTCGATGACAGTACCTTTAGTGTTTTCTTTACGATGTGTATCTTCCTGTTCGACAGGCACACCATGTAGCAGTGGTGCTCGTAGATTAGTGATAGTTTCTTGAATGAACGCTCTCGGTATACTGTGGGATCCGCTGTTGAAGCGAGACTCAGAAGGCCCATAATGATATCTGCAGTCTTTTCATCATTTTCGAGTTCTCCGGAGGATGCTAGTACGGCCCCTTCTTCGTTCAACAATAGATAACCGAGTTGACCGGGCACTTCCATGACACGCGCCTGCAAACAACTGTTTTCTTTCTTTTGTTGATGTCGTCTACGATACGTGATGCACTTTGTAAAGTACTTACGATTTTTTTATTTATGCATTAGAAGTATTGACCATTTTTTCACACCCAAATTGAGTAATTGCAGTTGATTTTATTCCGTTTTTTTTCCTGCGTAAATAGATTAAAGTGGTTGTGTCAGCAAATTTATTTTCAAAAGTGCATGTACGGCATTTACCTAGATTAAATTTATTTGACAACCATTTGTCAACTGTCAAAGATAGAAACTAGAAACTAATAATTTAAATTAAAGTTACATAAACATCCTATATTTATGTTATAAACCATATTAATATTAAATTAATTACATTCATTACATTTTACACAATTAAAATTAAATTTGATTTATAAGAATTTAAACAAATAATAACCTCTTGAGCGCCCTCTAGCTCCTCCATATCGATAATTTTACTTATCTGTCAAATTTGGGGCGACTACAAAGTCGAAAAATGTCTGCGATTATGAATCACGCTGTTCGCCGCTATATGCAATCAGCTGCGCTCCGTGCAGCCCCACATGTGGAAGGTCCTTCTGCAGTGTCCGGAGGCCACGAAGGTAATACACAGCTGTAACTTATGCATTCAACTGGTTGAACCCGTCAACTCCATTACATAACTTAAAAATCATATCGCTGATTAATCTACACAAATTCTTAATTGTAGGTGGTTACAAACTTTGGCGCAATTTATCATTATTCGTCGCGTTCCCCGCGATTGTTTTGTGCGGTATAAATTGCTATATAACCCACGAACACGAGGAGAGACCAGAGTTTGTGAAATACGAGTACTTGCGCATCAGGAGCAAGAGATTCCCGTGGGGCGACGGTAACCATTCCCTGTTCCATAATTCACACACCAACCCGTTACCAGATGGCTATGAAGAAGTAGCACACCATTAAAATGTACTGGTGATAGTATTGATAATAGCACATGTTAATCTTATTTTGTACAGTTATGATTTAACAATCAGTCGATGAATAAGTAATAAAATAATTCTTTTCCCCTTATGTAATGCCTTTTTTCTATCCGGGTGAAAATAAATAATATTAACATGTAATATCCAAAATGCAATCAATTAAAACACATAGCTAAGTTAAATAAAATTTATTTTCATAACCATTAAAATATATCAGCTAAACCTTTCGATAGTTCTGATTTTGGCAAAAGATTGGAGTATGGAATACAAGTTTTTGATAAATGCAGTCTCACGGGTATCTTAAAACATAAAACACTTAATATCACATTTTAGAAAATAATAATACAACAATACCTCTGCTAATCTATTGTAACTTATAATATGATCCCCGGAGAATAAAACACGTTTAAAGGGCTTAGTTTGTAGATGGTTAAAATGCTTTTCTAATGTTAAAGATAATTGTTCACCTTCATAATTTTTGTTAATTTGATGCGCTCTTAAATATTCTTCAGCTTTCCTGCAGGAATTTAAGTAGAAAGTATCACCAAATTCTCTTCTGTAACCATCGTCTTTGCTGATATAGATTTCACTACTTTTCTTTGATAAATCAATAAAATTTTCGATGCTTGATCGTTTTCTTTTCACGCATATTCTTCTGTAAACTAAATAGGACAAAAATTATAGATTCGACATTCAAAATCAAATTTACATCGTTGTATTTTAACAGCAGCATTGTATCGTCTTTCCCTATACTTCCACCAGTACTTTTGTATTTTCCTAGCTGCTATGGACTTTTCTATATAGAGCAGCACTTCGAATGCTGTATAAGCCTCTTCGGTTAAATACAAGCACCTCTTTCCAATTTGCATTTCACCTTTTAACATCTTCAAATAAAACTTGTATTAGAAAGAATGGAATCTAATTTGAAATAAAATGGCTTACACACTGAAGACAATTAAACAAACTTCTCGAAAATTTGCGCACAAACTGGTCAAAATCATATTTCATAAAATAGTTTTGGAAATGTAATTTGAATATCTCATAAATTCCATTTGTTCGCAGTTGTTGCGTGAAATAAGGTTCGTCTAGGAATCCCCGAATTTCGAAGCTATTTGGTTTCAAGCATTTCACATATTGTACTTCGGCTTGGTTTAGAGTTTGCATAAGTTCATCTAGGGATTTCTATCAAGTAAAAAAAAGTGATTAAGTGTATAAAATCGTATAGGTCCGGTGGAGTCAATAAAATTACCTTAAATTTGCTAAGTAAAGTCTTGTTAGATAATTTATCTTTAAAGGAACGTAGAATACATTCTAAAAATGGGAATCTACAATCCTTAAAAAAGCTAATCATTTCTTCTGGCACCTAAACATAAAATATTACGTACGACAAAAATAATTTTCGATTAACATTCAAAATTATCATTACTTTGTCTCGATTTTTATATAACATCATTTTAGTATCATAAGCAACATTACCAGCGAAATGTTTTATTACAAAAACAGTTGAAAAGTTATTACCAGGATTGTCAAAGTACTTGGATCCGCTTAGATTCTCAGCCAATCTTATATTGACAAAGACATCGGTATTAAATCTTTTCATCGCACATTCCTTAAAAGCTAATTTAAGTACTTAATGTTCTTCAAACGTGAATGGAAAAACCTCATTTAAAATTCCGAAAACTGATATCGGTCCGTCCAGTAAATCAACTCTAACACTATATTCACTAATATCGATTTCATCGAGACTAAAGCCTTCAGCAACCAAATCATTTCTCTGTTTTATCAAATGATCGCTAACGAAGTATTGCTGTAATCTTTCATTGGCGTAATTTATACACAACTGCTCAAAGGTATTGGTATTGAACACCTCAAAACCATACACATCTAGGATGCCTGTGGAAATTCAAACTGACAATAGACAAATCTGATTCAACGAAAGGAATAAAGATTAAAACTTACCAATCAATTTGTGATTTTCTGGAGAGTAAATTTGTTCGTTAATCCTTTCAACGAGCCAAGAAAAGAGGTTGTCATACAGAAATCGCATTAAGCAATTTCTTCTTTCCTTACATTCTTCCTTATTAATACAAGGCGATGTGTACACGGTGTCTCTTTTGATTCCTTGCGATTTTGCCGCGAAAGTCTTAGTTGTTAATAATTTCAGCAACAATTCCGGATTTATTTTCAATAATCGTGCGGCGTGAATTAAAAATTCGTAACAATCTACGGAATTTTAAAAACTACAGGAATCTGTAATCCTATTTTACAGGAACTTATAATTCACCTTTTGACACATAGCATTTATCCTCTCTAACACAGAAATTAACATTTCCCAAATTCAATATTACCGCTAGAATGGTTAAAATTTCATTCAACTCAATAATATTTAAGATTTTTAAGGATTTGACGGTTTCTGAATATGTCGATTTTAAATAATTCCCCGGTTTGGGAGCTATTTTGTATTGAATTTCTTTAGATAGGTACAAATTGGCAAATGTATCATCATCCACGCTTTCTAAAATCTATATAAAAAAATCTTGATTCTAGGTAGAATTTTTGAAATTAAAAAAACTATCACTTGTTGGAATATATGGAAATTGCCTTCTTGAAAATTAGGACCTGTGACCCTAGATTTTTCTAAAAGAAATGTTTTTATATAAGCACCAACTATACTACCACCGCTATATTGAAGTTGTAATAGCTTTCCAAATCTCGAGCTATTATTATTATGTTCATTTGAGGCATTTCCTATGGAAAAATTGTTTTAAATATGTAGGAGAATAATCTCAAAAGGGACTTCTATTATAATTTAATAAACTTGAATTAAGCGCCACTATTTTTAGTGAATTTTACGTTCATTTCTTTCCAACCTGATTTAAACTTTGTATAGCGCCAAATTCAAAATTCGAAAATAGTACTTTTGAGATCTACTTGCCAAAAGCAGTGAGCAAAGGTACTGACGACCATGCTTGCCACAATATATTTTCTGAAGGGTTTTTGCTACGATTCTTCTGAAGACAAGCGATGCATTTCATGGCCAAACAAGCAGAGAACGTTTTTCCCGAACCGCTTTCCCCAGAAACAACTATCGCTTGGTTATTCTTACCGATGTTTCTGGATAATTTAAACCAGGCTTTAGAAACTACGGAATCCATGCAAGGAATTGAAGCATCATCCTGTTGAAGAAATAACATTCTTAAAATAAAATAACGAAAATCAATGGAATTACGATTTTATTTAAAGGTACGTCTTCATAGGGGTGAATTGCTAATAAAGTTTGTCCAGCCCAGGTGTAAAATGCCTTATTCACATATCTATGCTTCAAAAAAGCTGTTACTACAATTAAAAATATAGGTTACTAAAATAAATTCAAATACAAGCAATAGAGACCATGTTCCTCATTTTTATTTTCCAAATCTATTATGTTATTGACGTAGGATAGATCATTAAAAGCATTTTCGCGCAAAATAGACGAAGATGTTTGGGAAAGATTTTCAAACTCTTCCTGCAAAAGATTGTTATAGATAAAATAGGGGAAAACGAAAAAGGTTATTTTAATATAAATATTACTTCTGCAGTATCACTGTTATCGTTCTTATTGGAATAACGATAAGTTTCTTGTAAAAATTTCTCGAAATTGTATGACATTTTTGTATGGTGTCAATAAATAAGATAACTTTTTTTTTATAGTAATGCAAACTTGATGTTGAATTTTTATATATATTTTAGAATCGTGACTGATTCTTTCAAATAGAACCCTTGTATATTCAATTCTTGTCAACAAGGTAAGGTTGTTTGATAAAGTTTGATCAATAAAGTTAAAATACACCGTACATAAGCTAAAATCTGCAATATATTTACTTTACAACTGCAAAGATATTTCATATTACCCTTGTACATATTATGCGATGGGTGTTACCAGTAAAACGGGACTGTTACCCAGTAAAAAAACAAAATTTGTTGCATATTACCAAGTAAGTATCAAAGAGATTCACTTAACAAGTATAATACAATTTTTTTATTTAATACACAATCATAAATAACGTACGGTTACAGAAACCGCGTGTGCATTTGAAAGCTGTAGCGATTCCTGCTCCATACACTTTAAAACCATTCGCAGGCCTTTATAATCCATTTTCTTATGGTTGTTCTTTACTTTGCAACCACCCAGCTGATACAGAAGCCAGAGATTTGTTAAGAAAAGCTAAAGAAACATGGGTAAGTATAGAAATAAAATGTTTCCGATGTTTGCTAGGTTTCAATCCAACACAATAAAGATTAATTTATGTATTTGGACAACGTGGGTAACAAATCCTATATTAATTTTTAAAACATTCTTTGCAATGCAAAAATTTAAATTAAATTACTTTTTTTATAGTGCGTTCAGCGATACTTACTCGGATTCGCAATCATTTTGAATTTGGCTGAACGTGGCCCTAAATAATTTGGCATTTTGTGTTTTGAAATGTCAAATTTAAAAACATTGCAGTATTTTTATATTATAATCACTGCCTAAACTTACAGTAATTCTAAAAATATGATTTTTATTGTGCTGTTGCTAACAAAATTTTTAGGCTGCCGAAGGCAAGTCTTTGCTTTTAGCCGACGAAGTGGCCGCTATTCGAGCTTCAATAGAGCAATTTCAAGCCAAACAAAATGATCAGCAGTCGGATAGATATACTTCAGATCAAATCGATGCAGTTCCCGAAGGTTTATTTAGGAGATATACTGACACGGATTCAAGACCAATGACACCGGCTCCGACAATCGCAAGCAACTACACTAGGGCTTCAGCATCCAGGAGATGTGTAACTCCAGATCCAATGATGACCTCGCAATTTAAAGAGAAGACTCGTATAATCTTGGATTTGAGACGAAGCCACAGTCAAGTACTTAAACGTTTTCAACATATGTAATATTAAAACAAAGAATGATTAAAATGTGTCTTTAGGATACATTGTCTTGGTTTGGTGGGAATTCAAATGTCACCGAAGCGCCGATTATAAGAATCCAACAAGTGCCTACGAGATCTATAACTCCTGAATCCAACATAATCGGTTGTTTAACGGTAATGAAGAAACGGACACCCAGAAGTTTACAACCTTCACCTGTTTGTAGGAAGAGTAAATCTGAGACAGCACGACCTAAAACTGAATACTCAAAATCAAAAATTGAACCTAAAGTGGATAGCAAATTTCCTAAGGTATATCTTTTGCAATTTTTTCCAATTGATCCTACTTCTGAGAATTTTTAGATATATTTAGAAATAACCCCTCCGAAATCAGAATCTAATCTTGATAAAGGTGAAATAGAAAAGAGCAGCGAAGGGGAAGAAGAAATTATGAGACGAAGGGGTAAGAGACGGCAGAAGAAGCGGGATTCATCAAAAGGTCCGCTGGCTTTTCAAACTTCTGCGGATCCTGAAACGCAGGTACTTTATTTGTTTCTTTTTAATAAACACTATATTTATGAGGAAAGTGAGATTTCTAATGCTTGGCAATTTTTCATTTATTTATGGTTTTTAAACATCATAATTCAATATATTTTATTAAAATTTAATACAGGTAGCTACGATAGGAATCGATTCTCATAATCCAAGTGCTAGAACATCGTTAGTGTCGAATGCCGAACAAAATTTAGAAGATCCCAACTCCGTGGATAAATGTAAAACATCATTGGATGTCAACTCGTACTTAGATAAAGAAATTTTAAAGCAACTACGTCGTGAACTCAACGATGAGATTGTCGATAACGAATTCGACATCACAGTAAATATATTTGCATTTCAAAGTAGTATTCTAACTTTTTTTAACAATTTTAGAGAAGGAAAGCTTTAGAGGAGGCTCTGAAAACTGTGCAATCTGACAAAGTAATTTGTGACGAATTAAAGTTGTTACAAAATGAGTTAAAGATCCCAGTAATTAATGTGGATTTTTGGTTGTCTTTCCCCAGGATGTTCAGTCGCTCCAGTGCAAGATTTGAAGTACCTATGGACAGCACAACATTAAGTAGTAAGTAACTTTTCACTGTAGATATTCCAAAGATCTATAACTTGTTTTTAAAAAAATTAACAGCCATGACACCGATGGATTACATTCAGGAACATATCAGTGTTACGAGTAGTAGGAAATTGTTGTATAACTGCATTTTTAACAGGCACAAAATCGTATTTGAGGAAGACGAAGAACATGTTCGGATAATCGCAGGCAAGGTAATATTTTAGATGTCACAGTAAATTTTTTTTTAATTAACATGTTGCTGTAATGTCCTGCGTTAATTAATCTAATTGGGACTGAGAGAAGTATTTGACCATGCCACAACATAAATAACAATAATGTAATTAGTAGTACAAAAAGAAGTGTACAAATTATGTTTTCTTTAGTTTTATTTTAATCTGTTAATGAAGTGTCTTAAATTTAATAAAATGGACCTGTAGGAAATCCCCGCTGCGCTAGGTGAAATGATGGGACATCCCCTAACAGCTACCCAACTAAAAACTTTCCACAATCTAGTAGGATGGTCTGAGGAAGAAAATTTCAATTTTAAAACATTCTGTGGACTCAGTGCATTATGTGAACGGCTTTTAGCGCCAGAATACTATCCCCAACTACCTTCAAGAAAAACGGATCCCTGCCACGAGGTAAATACAAGTTTAAAAAACGTTTCTTGCCCCTGATTGTGATATTTCTTATTTCCATTTCACTTTGATTCTACTATTTACATTTAGGCTATATTGTTAAATCTGATTTATACTTTACATTTTAATTCAGAAATGTCAATGTCATATGTCACTTGTCAAATATATCAGGATATCTTGTATAACCAACCTAAAAAATAAAAATCCACCATTTAAGTTACTCCTATTAGAAGTTGTTTTTTTTTCTTAAAAACCGAATTGATCTTAAATGGAATTGAGTTCGTTGTTTATGATTACAGATCGAAGTGGCCGATTTTGAATCGCTGGAGAGGAGATTGAGAGGGCAGACACCCGACGACAGACTGAAGAAAATTTTGTTTACAATTAAAAATTCCTAATTTTGTTTGATTTTAGCAATAAAGTTATCTATCAAAAGAATTTTAGAAAAACGACGGTTTATTTTACTCATTTCTAACATTTTTAACCGTGACGAATATAAATTTTAATTTAATCATAAATAACCTTGGTAAAAAATAATTTTATTATGAAAAATTCGTAATAAATTAATATATTCACTCTTAAAATTGAACGTGTTTGTACATATTGAAAACAAAATTATTCGGAATATTCATATTTGCTTTTAAAAAATTAAATTTAAAGTGGTATTTTAAGTTTCGCGCCATGAATTACGCGATCAATTCGCTCACTCGACAGTCGACACCATCCCGTAATTTCCTTATTTTAAGAGAAGTTACAATAGAATTTCGTTATAGGCATGTTTAAATTTTTATCTAATCATTCAATTTGAGCGGAACGTTAAAAAAATTGTGGCTTTGTCAATACAATCATATGAACATCCAAATTTTGAATCACCCAGGAAATCGACGACACTTTTAAGGCGCGTTCTGTTTATTGTACATCTGATTTTGTGAATAATATATCAAACTTGGCCCTCTAAAAATCGTACCCGATTATATAGGGAAAAAGTATAATAATACACGTTTCGATCACTCGCGGCGACGGGGACCAACGCAGTTCTCCCGATAGTCAATTTGTGCCATCCGTATATGTATGACAGTAGTGCGCGCAGTTTTATTAGAAAGACGTCGTGAACGAATTATTTTGTCGCGATCCGAATGGATGTTATCTAATAGAATCGTCGGCGTCGTCTAATAACAATCACTGGGACGAGATATCGTCCCAACTCGAGACGTTATCATAATAAGGAACATTCAGGTAGTATAACAACGGACATAACAGAAGAACGGTAGTGGGAAGATGGAAGGCATAGGCGCTTATGGTGGTGGAAAAGCCGGTGGAACCTTTGATCCCGTAGCTTTCGTACGGCGACCGCAAGTTATTTTGAGAGCCGTTTGTTGGGTATGTAATACGACAATTTTATTTCGTTTTTTGGGGGCTATTGTTTTAATATGCTCAACATTAAATCGATTTTGACATAATTGACGTTTCTAGAAGAGGGGAGCGTCAGTCAAAAAGAACTTGGTTATTGATTATTCACTGAATTTTAATTTGTTTATACATCGCGGATTTTGAAAATCATATTTGATTATCTTAAAACATAATACAAAACGCACGTGAGAATGTACCAATCATACAAGAAATATATTATATTAATATAATTTTAAGTATAAAATCTCATTAAATACTATTTTAGCAGGATGTATATGTGAATTATGACATCTCTTGTCTATTTTAGCTGTTTTCCATAATAGTATTTGGGTGTATATCGTCACAAGGATGGAAGTACGATCAAGATAGTGGAAAAGAGGAATGTCTCTACAATGGGGACAGCAATGCTTGCAATTACGGTGTGGGCATCAGTGTTATAGCTTTCTTAGCGAGCATGGGATTTTTAGCTGGGGAATATCTGTTCGAGCAAATGTCCTCCGTTAAAACACGAAAGCACTACGTACTTGGTGATCTGGGTTTCTCAGGTGAATTTTATATGAAAGTCTAATCACAGAACACTGTCACACAACCATTTTATTTTGTATCGATAGGTTTTTGGTCGTTTCTCTATTTTGTCGGTTTTTGGTATCTCACAAGTAAATGGGGCAAAGCGACGACGCCACCTAGCGGATATGGTGTTAACAACGTTAGGGCCGCCATAGCCTTTTCGTTTTTCTCCATTTTTTCCTGGGTATGTGATGGTTTTCCGTGAATTTTGTCTTTTTTAAAACTTGTTTTGTGTGTTATCGAAGGCTGGGTGTGCTTTCTTCGCGTTTCAACGCTATAGACAAGGCGCCGACGCGGCTTTTGCGACGAATTACGAAGCGGACACTACCTTACCGACCTCGTATCCGACGTACCCGGGCGCCCCTGACGGCGACCAGCACTATCAAGAACCTCCGTTCTCGGGCGGAATGAGCCAGACAGGTTAGTTGTTACTCATAAATTAATTGTTAAATGTTAATCGTTGTTGAGGGGGTAAAAACTTTGTGTTGTGCAGTAGCGGATAGTCAAAGTGCCATTTCAAAATCTTATGGGATGGGACATTTTGCTTACTGTATATAAAATATAAAAATTTTATAAAAAATACAAATAGTGGTAGTCTAACCGTAATTAGCATTGTGAATTTCAACTAAATTTGGTAAGAATTGCAGTCATGTGTGGCAAGTTTGTCAGCGATTTACCTCGATTGAATTTTGTTTACGTTTTGCAGGTACTGGGGATTTCCAAGCTCCAGCTTATTAAAAGTCTAAGCACGTTTATATATATTTAAAAATACTGAGGAAGAAATAAATAAGGGAAAGTAATAGCAATAGCGGAATAGCTGCTGCGTCAGTAAGAATAATAACTTTTCGAATCTCGATATTACAAAAATTCAGTTTTCCGTTAGTAATTCTTAGATGTTATTGATGGTAATTATACATACAAAATATATATATATATAAATATTTAGAATCCTGACGTATATAAAAAATACATATATTTATATATTTCCAGCATTGTATTATATTTATTTTGTAAATAAGATACCAAAATTATTAATACGTAATTACATAGTTTTGCACCTACTCTGACGGAATCTTCTCGGGGTTCGATATATGATAATAGAAAATGCCATTGATTATTTTGTTACTTAAAAGAACATGTGATATTTTTGTTTGTAACATTTTTTTTTATACTTTGATTAATACTTTGTTTAGGTAGTAGACAGCAATTTTGTTATTATGATCATCATTATTATTATTATTGTTAATGTATCTGTAGTGAGTTTTTTCCAGTATTTGAAAGCCCCACTGCCATAAATATTTTAAATTATTATTCCGGGGCTTTCTTTCGCTCTATTTCTTTTTTATATAAGGAGTTACCGTAGGGGAAGACAGTTTGTAGTGTTTAGACACGTGTATATTTTGGTGTACAGCTCTTTTCCAGATGATAACTATTTAAAAAAAGAAGATACTTGCTCGATGATAATTATTATCTCAGTTCGTGTATGCCACAGTAGTAGTGCTTCTGGGAGAAAGTTGGATTTTGTTCCTTGCAACGAGAGATTGGGTTTGATTTTTCGCATATCTACCTACCTATGAGTAAAGGCACTTTTGAAGTTCTTGGAATGCAATAATTTTGATTTATCGTTTTCAATAATTTCGTACCAACAATTCGTTTTCGTACTTATTTATTTTAAGGATTTACAATCCTTCTAAGCTTAAATTGCAAAATTTATATTTGTAATGTATATACTTAAATATGATGCCATGAGATCAATTGAATTTATAATTGTTGTAGGCTTTGTTTTGTCCCAAAGATTACAGCTGCTTAATTAGTAATGTTTATCACAAACCGACATAACTTCATGACTTATTCTAATTATAAATTCAATTGATCACCCGGTAGAAACGGTTTAGTCTTTAATGTTGCATAGATACGTTCATTAAATGTCTCTTAGAAAACCTGTAGCAATAAAAGAAATTATATCTTGGGAGATATGTACTGTAGATAAAATAGCACTGAAAATTACCACTGAACAAACAATTATTGTTCCCCTGAAACCTCTTTTATAGTATCTGAATTTTTTCTTTCGTTATAATTTTAATAATCCTTTCAAGGAAAAGGTATAAACATTTATTAAGCAATCTTGGGGCGCATCTATAAAAGAATTATTTTACTGTAACGGGGGCTTTCAATGTGTAATACATACAAACGAAACTAAATTAGACAAAATATAATATAAATATTAATGAGAAAAAAGCCCAGTTCTACAACAAAATAGTTTGCCAAGGCAAAAAGATAAATGTGTAGAATTACTGCTGCATAATTTTTATTATTCCATGGTGTGTATTATTAATAGATTCACACGATTGTTTTTTTTTCTTTCGTTTTTACAGTGGATGTTGTATAATATATTTGTAAAGTATTGCAAGTGTAAGAAAAATGTATTATAAGTTATAAAATAAATGTTAATAAGAATGATTATGGTATCCTTCCTTTCATGTCGACTTGGTTTCCTTTAACGACAAAGTCAAT
Organism: Osmoderma eremita; assembly: GCA_031763485.1. Lineage (NCBI taxonomy): Eukaryota > Metazoa > Arthropoda > Insecta > Coleoptera > Scarabaeidae > Osmoderma > Osmoderma eremita. The sequence goes on along the minus strand of JARFOC010053324.1, from coordinate 938 downwards.
AGGTGATCTTAAGGGAAAAGAAATCATACAAGGTTAAAGGTATGAATTGTTGTTTGTTTTAATTAACTGGTTACTTTAAATATGTTGTTCTCACAGTTAGCTCTGCAGGGTCATATGGAAACTTAAAACATTGCTTTCACGTCTAAACAAAGTGTCATTACTCAAACCTCAATGTGAGGTTTTTTGTACTTCAAATCTGAAATCGCTAGTTACTTGTTATATTAATTGAAGAAATGCAAACAGTATGAGAAAACTGCAAAAAAATGTCCGAATTTGATGTAATGTTGCTTCACAATTTGATTGACCGTTTCGTAAAATTTTAGGGGAATATGACCTAACAGAGTTGACAGCAATGATTTTACTAAGAAGTGAGCCTTTCAAAATCTGCGGCTTGCGGATGACCTTCCATGTGATTGACATCTCGCCTTTCAGATTCTCGGCAAGGAAGTCGGGATTCGTTTACATATATATTTAAATTTTCCGCCAGTATCTGAAAATATGCTTTTTTGTTTTAATTGTTTGTAGTTTTTGAAAACCTTACTAAAAATGCAGGTTTTATATTCACTGTTGCTGATTTTAACAACCGCAGATATAGCTAATTAAATACCCGACATTTGACATTCGCCTTTTCATGACATGGTTGTCGCGCATTACAAATCATATCATATGGTTTAACAGATATACAGGGTGTTCAAAAATTTCGGAGCACTATTGCTAACTTTCTTATTATTAATGCTACAGATTCGGTGAAATTAGCAATGAATCAGTGTTTTCAGGGTTGATTAAGGTGCAATTCAGAAAAAAAGCAATTGAATGATGTGTTTTTAAGATAATTTAAAATTTAGTATTTTTTTAAATGGAATATTTTTCAATATTTGGAAAGACAATATAATATTTAATTTAAAAGCCCTAATACACTTTCGCCCTAATATGAATAC
>JARFOC010053306.1:0-19787 GCA_031763485.1 Osmoderma eremita | reverse complement strand
GGATGTTAGGCATGTTTTATCGCGTTTGTATTTTATTATTTCACACATAAGTAATACTAATTCAAACCGAAATTATTGATAATCATACCATTTTTTTATTATTGATTCAAATCCATCCACATCCATAGCATTTGTAATAATATAAAAAATGTTACTAAATGAAACGCTACTGCATTTAACCGAGCCCAAGTTGCTACCATTGAATGCTAAGAACCGATAAAATCGAATGGCTGTTCATACTTGTTACATTATGAAAACCACCGACGTAGCATTTACATCGCGGTAGGGTGCATGTACAGGCAGAAAGCCTGCTGTTGTTAAGGTGACGAAAATATGGTATTAAAAAAAGTAAACAAATCGTTAAAACTTAAAAAGTAAAATTTATCAGCCCTAAAAAAATAGTAAAATGCTAAGACACACAAATGGTAGGTAAGATGTTTGCCAATTTAAGTCATACATTAAATTATTTGTATTTATTTCTTGTGATAGTAACATTTTCAGAATTATATTTTCAATACATCTTTAGGTTTTTTCTAAAATTCTAAAAATCTACATTCTTTTTTATTAAGTCAAATTATAATTAATTTAACAATTGTCCAATAATCGTCATTCAGAAGTTGTACGCATTGTGTCGACTTGACACAAAGAAGAACTAAAATTCAAATTATTTAAAATTCATTTAGAAATTAGAATTTCGAGGCACTGCAATATATACACAATTTAAAATATAGAGAATAATATTCAATATGGCGGTTGTTTAATTATGAAATTCTATTTTACCTCAACAAATGACAGCACCCGACAACAGAACGAATTCAGTTTTCCCCAAAATCTATTGCATGGTCCCTATACATATATACACACGTATTTAAATTGAAAAAAACGTAAATTATATGTTGCTAAATTATTGTGCGGACAAAATAATGTAGCTGTCACAGAGAAATGAAATTTCCTAATACGCAATTCGGTAACATCTGTGACAGTGACGGCTTTATCAAGTTTATATCGGAGCGATTTGTTTTTGGGGGATTGGTAGCGACGTGCGTGGCAATAATTTTAAAATTAATTTAGAGGAACGTATGGAATTCAAAATGTATTTCTAATGTTCCTCGCTGTATAAATATAATATATAGCGAATATGAAATACATATTTCATATTTCCAGCCATTAATATGATAAACTTAAAGCTAAATGGTAGAAATTTCTGTAAATGGTTTCAATAAGGTGCCACCGTCTTCGAACTTCAGATATTGCTATTGCTTTGGTTTACCTATGTTTTATTTTGAAGTAGAGCTAAAACTGGTAGTTTAGGCTCCGATGTGGGCTGTAGATCTAAGTAAAACTAATGGAAAGGCATGCGTCAGTTCAAATATGGCAGTTAGTACTTATCTGTTGAAATTTGCTTCCTACTTATGATCGCCCATTGGTGGTCACTAAAGACATGAACGTTATATAATGTACTACAAAGCGAATTCTTGCTAATACGTGCTCGAATACAGAGACGGAACGTCTTCTTTAAAGATCTCTATGCAATATCCTTAAATATTACAACAAAATTTTGGAATATAAGCTAAATCTCACAGGCAATATTTACTAGATATCGGCTGTCCATGACAGATTTCAAAATAGTTAGCTGAAAAAAAAACAACGAAGATCAACTCTATATAAAGACCTTAAACTTTAAAAAAAAATTAATTTGTCCTGAAGTATTCAAGACACGTATTCTATTGCAGATAGCATGGAAATTGACAAGTGTCAGTAATATTCGATTGGTAATCTTCTAGGGTTTTACCTTAGTCAAAGGTATAACGTTTCTCTCTTGTAGATTCCACTGAGGATTGCACATTAACAACGCACCCTATGTACGTATTATTTATTGAAGTGGTAAGGTGGTATTGATGTAATAGTGTAGTTCAAATTTGATAAAGACAATTCTTAGAAGCAAGTCGAATTTTGAGAATTAAAATCCGATTACTTTAGTATCAAACATTTCAAAGGTATTTCAGAAAATTGTGTTTCAAAAAATCGGGAACTTCATACAAAAATAGGATATTTTGAATTGAATCTGAAAAATGAATGTATGAAACAACATTCGAGGATTCACTTATTGCCAGAATTTTTTGTTATCGCATACGAGGAGGCCGGGCAGTAATTTTTCTAGTGACTGTCTCAACAAGTACATAGACTTATGGATAAAAAACTAGAAATAAATGGATTTAGAGGATTATTTCATAGGATATTCAGGTTAGTATATCATCGAAATCATGTCAAAATGGAAATCTATGTTGTGTGGACTACCACAAGGTCGATTCTCGGTCCTTTATTACATATTTTATTCATATTTTGAGGGAATAATCTGAAAACGATTCCCAATCTTGTAATTATGTTGGCAGATAAGTACATACGTAGGTGGGCACTAACTAAGATAAAATAAAAATAGCTTAACAGTTGTCGAAAGCTTCGGAAGCAACTTAAATTAACTAAGTTGCATGATTGGTTTGGTTACCATAATTTTGAAGTTAATATTCGAAAAGTTATTGATCTATTAATCTTTGTGTCTACAGTCAAAAAAATAATACTTAAACATACACCCAACATATCCTATCCATTTCGTAAGTTTGATTTAACTTTTTCATGTTGGTACCAGTTTTTTCTAGGTAAAGAGATAATATAGTATGCATATGGATATGGATATTATCAATGCCTCCCAAATTTAGAGAGGGGGCACTGTAAACAAAAGTCCTACATTTGTACCACCCGAATTTTCGAATCCAAGAGAAGGAGCAGTTGAATCATCTCCGGATTTAGCAACAACATAAGTATGTGTTCATATGTCAAAAAAAAAAAGTTGTGCTTCTTTCGACTCCCCATTATAACATCGAAATTGAAGGTCCTGAGAGAGAGCCAAGAATGATATTCGATTACAACAGAAGCAAAGGAGACGTTGACAATATGGACAAATGCCTTAGTGAATATTCAACGAAGAGATAGCTGTTGACATAAATAAAATAATCTAAACTTATAAAATTTATTATTATTTAAAATTCATTAGAACATTATAGATGTGATAGCTTGGTCAATATTGCATTTGCAGCACTCGTGATCTGCATTGACAATAATCCACGCTTGAAGACATCAACAAGACGTAGAAGATTGTTCTTTCAACAGTCGAGTGAACAGCAATCGTTCACAGAATGCACAGTACCACCACAGTACCACCTACTGTTGAAAATCTGCCAGTAGGCCCTTAAGAAGAACGTGAGAAGGCTGGCAGAATCAAACAGAAGAAAAATTGTTACCTATGTCCCAGAAGAAGACCAACACGAGAAGCTTATAAAATAATGCCAAACGCCAGTTTGTGCACAAGTAGTAAATTTCAATATCTTTATCATTTTCCAAACAATATAAAAAATAATGTCAAATAAATAAAAGGTTATGACTTATAATAAGACAAAAATGTTTTTCTTCAATTTTAACTTACAATTTACATACCAACTTATATGCACGCCCGGGTGTGTTGACTATAGATAAAAGGAGTAAATAGCAAAAACTGTTGTAAACTTGGTCCCAAAAAAAAATTTAACATTTTTTTTTTAATTTGATAGAAAACAATATTTTAGGAGGCTACTCGAAATTTCAAGTTGATACGGCACCTACAACTCAAAATATATCGATTTGAAAATGAAATGCACACCGAGGTATGTGCGTGTAGACACAAAGGTTAAAGCGGTATGGTGGTATTTTGAATTAGTTTAAATTATTTATTTAACTAAACAATAGCTAGCTTATATGCATAAAACAAAATTTGCTAAAAACAGCATGCTGACTTTGTTTGAATGGACAATTATTTTTGATTCATGTATTTTTGTATGTTCAAATAAATACTCTTTAGAATCTAATAAGTAAATAACAAAGTAGCAAGTGTAGCAATAATTCCGTACAAAGGGAGCTATTTGATTATTTCTCATTTGTACTTAATATCAAACGTCTTTTATACATATACAGTCCAACATAAAAATTAGTATCACGTACATGATAGATGTCTAGCCATTTGGAAAAATTCAATTTAAATTTCCCGCCACATCGTCCGTCTGTCAAAGCTCGGTGCTGGTGTCAAAAAAAGCCTGATCTGCTGAAGATTCCAGTATGCTAGCGTGGAAGGGTCACTCGAAAGGACTGACTGCCAGGACCTCCCCAGACGTTGAGAAAGCTCGCGTCAATCCTTGCGAAAACTGGCATCGGTTGTGGGTGTAGGTGAGACAACAATGAATCGAACTTCGAAGAGAACCATCGATACAGACCCTACATCCTAAAGATACGACAGATGCTGTCAGGAGAGGTTCTTAAACGATGTCGATATGTTTGGTCCAAGCAATGATGGCATGCTAACAGTTCAGATCTGAATCCATTGGGCCACTATGTATGCAGCGTAATTAAAGGGGTCACCAACAAGTCTCGCCATCCCAATGTGACATCATTAAGAAAGAAGACGCTTCAGAGAGCAAATGCACGCCACCATTCAAGCTAATAAGGGATTTCCAAGTGCCATGTAGAAGTATTTCATCTGGTAAATACTTGTTTAATTCAAATAAATGCTAAATAAAAGTATATTGTAGTCAAAGTGGGCCTTTAAACGAATGAAATAATATATTTGCTTCCATTTATAACTAAAATTTGTTTGACTGAATGCATATTTGTTTGATTCAAGAATTCTTTCCTCCCTGTATAGTTCAAGTCACCTTCTTCTATTATTTTATGCTGCTAAATATGGTTATTTTCTTTTTAAATTAATTCCAATACGTTAAGTAAGGTCAAATATCTAATGCGATTGTCAATTTTGCAAGCAAATACATATATTCAAAATATAATATTTAATGGTGAAACAATCATTATAAATCTCGTGTATTTCCTATAAAAATATATCAAATTAATCAGTTAGTGACGAATATACCCCCTCCACAGAATGCATTAACACAATTTTCATCCATAAGTATTTGCAAACTCAAGACATATAATAATAAATAATTGCAGTGGTAAAATTGGCATTTTACCACTGCAATTATTTATCGGCGCCCATGCCCAATATATATTACCGAGAATTACCGGGAAACACGCGGTTATAACCGACTTCCACCACCAGCCAACCAGCATGGTCCACCGCTACTGCACCATCTGACAATAAATCTGGGTCAATACCAGATTTGATATACGATACAATTACGGAAATAAAGAATAGAAAGAAAAGTCACGTGTGATACTTCTTCTATTACATCGGGTGCGATTCTATCTCCTCTAAGGTATCGAGATCATAGACGATTACTACATTAAGCCTGCAATTTTTCGGTTCGCGCAACATCGTCGATATAGATCGAACGGATGGTTGATTCGCTGTGTATAGTAGTGACTTTTATACCTCTTCTTATTACGTTGCATCTCGGACGCGGAGCAATTTATAAACGCCATTCGAATAAATGCAATTTGTTACTAACGGCGTTGTATTGTTCCCGAATATATATCTCGAAATCTCCCGGGGTTATCTCTCTGCGCCAGACTCCGACTAAGGATGAAATAATACAGAAGGAATGAGACGGGGAATTATATGAGTAATGTCGGGTACTGAATTTTTAAGAAGCGTTTCTACCGCTTCTACCACTATTCGTATTTGGAGCGCGCGTATTATTGTTTTAAGATGAAAAAAAGGAGCAACGGAAACTACAATTTTATTGCAACGTGGTCGAGTGCATCCTTGGCATAGCTTCAGTGGGAGTTGAAAACTCGTATATCTAATGTGCCGTGAAGCTCTGGGGTTTTCTCAATTATTTTATTCCAATCTGGAGAGGAAAGAAGGCATGTTAATGCGCGTGTACATAGTGCCCAAAGTCAAGTGTTCATAAAGTTGATTAAATTTGCAAATAATGCCATTTGTTCTGATCCAGACTCCAGATAGTGAGTCACTTGAAGATCGCTGATGTGATGTATACAGATTTTACGAAGGCATTCAAAACCATGGACCCAACACTACTGCTTCAAAAGTTGTCCAACCTTGGTTTTACGGCTCCACCTGACTCCGACCTGATTTCATCTTACTTCAGCAATCGCAATTGTCGCTTGTCTTATAACAGTTTCAGCTCTGATTCATTCATAACGTGTTCTGGTGTGTAAATATGACAAGAGTCATATTTAGGTCTCTTATCTTTTTACCGTTCCATGATTTGCGTTATAATATTAAGAGAGAGATAGATAAATCATATAACGGTGTTATGAGTACGAGCAAATTTTATTGATCGATTTTAAACAGGCGTTCGAGAGTGTTAACAGAATAAAACTCGCAGATGATATGAGAAGTATGGACATAACAGAAAAAATAATTAGACAGATAAGTATGACCATGAGAAATTCGAAAGCAACGGTTATGACAGAATAGGAAGAAACAAAGGTTTTAATTCAATAAAGGGGCTAGGCAGAGGGATACACTCTTCACAACGATCTTCAACATAATAATCGAAGGAGATAGAAGAACAGCAAGGGAAACATAATAACGGGTCAAACACAGATATTAGGATACCCCGATGACATCGCTATAATGGCTCGGGATATGAAAGAAATGAACAGCACCCTTACTGGAGTAGAGAAGGAGGCAAAAAAGAGGGAACTACAAATTAATAAAGATAAAATAAAATTGTTAATTTGCTCCAGAAACAGATATCATCCAAAGAGTGTTACCATAGTGCTAAATACCTGGGAATAATAGTGAAAGGCAACAATGACAGAACTATGGCATTAACTCAGAGAATTCAAGCAGGACATCGAACCTACTACCGTTACAAAATATATATGCTAAATGAGAGTATAGGCACAAACACGAAAATGAAGATAAATAAGGCTGCTATAAGACCGGTAGTTATGCATGCTTCTGAAGCAATGTGGCCGACAAATTGATGAGCCTAAGAGTTTTTGAAAGGAAAATCCTGAGAAAAATCCAAAACATCAAATGGAGATATAAGAATATTAACCAACCAAGAAATAAAAGAAAAAAATTAAAGACGAAGACAGTTAAGGCAATGACGGCTCAAAGAATTTGGCTACATCTATAGAGAAGAACAGGAAGAAATGATAAGGAGGATTACAGAATGGAAGCCAACGAAAGAAAGAGCAAGAGGGAGGCCCAAAGCAAGATGATAAGACCAGTTTATCGGGAATCTGAGAAAGATGAAAATTACTGACTGGAGGGTGAAACTAATGGAAAGAAAGACAAGGCAGAAGATTGTGTAGGAGGAAAAAACACCCAGCAGCTTATAGAGGAGTAGCATTCATAGCGTAATGGATTGATCCAACATGAAAAATGGATCTTTAAACTCCTAACTGGAGGGACTTTATTCTTTTAAGAATGTATAGTCATATTATTTTTTTAACCTTTACTTGATTGATCCATTATCTAAACTGGATTGTAGAGTTGCAGCTTACGCCGATGACAAAGATGCAAGATCATCCCTACTCTGTTAATCAAACACCAATCCCTAGACAGTCAAGTATCCGAGGTCAATTTCTTGACTCTCAATTGTCTTTTAGTAATCATATCACATAAATTGCTAACAGTTCTTCTAAGTGTTTGGGGTTTTTAGTACGTTGCCACGTTTATTTTGTCAATGTTAGTTGCCTGTCGTACCGTGCGAATCTTTCCTTCCTATAGTTAGATATGCATTGTCCGCTCTTAATTACTAGTTGTTTTTACCTTAAAAGTACAGAATGTACTATTTCTTAAATTACCTTACCTTACCTTACCTTTCGGTATCTTTCCGTTATCATTTCTGTTATAGCAATCGGCGAGCTTCTAACCGTAGCGATATCTACTCGATTTATCTGCAAATACCTTCTCCTGTAATTTTGTTTAATATTGAACTTGTTTGTGGTTATCTTCTAATTTCCTTATCTTTCTTTTTTAGCCTTTGTTTTGTTTCACGCCTGTAAGAATAATTTAGCCCGGATTGTATGTTTTTCTTTCACTGAGGATAACTTACTACTACTTAATATGTAGCTCCGTATTCAACCGTCATTATTTACTTTGGTTAGCTCTCTTGTATTCGCTCTACATTCCATTTTCAATCAGTTTTTCATAAGCATAAACACATTCATAATTAAAACATCATCTAAATAAAATAAAACCTATGATTTCTTATTGTTACGGCACCAGCACTTTTTTAATAACATAAACACCGTTTTACTAAGAAAAATTATATTCTTTTGTGCCGATCACACATCAATATTTTAACTTTCCACCTATACCATCTTGTACTTTATTATTTATTTGCTTCACCTAAAATCAGATTGCAATAGACAGCAAAAACATAAAATGAAAGTGTACTTTTCATTATAAAGACGAATATGTTTCCGAAATAGGTTATAAACAGTCATAGCTGGATGGACATATCTATTTTTCTGTTTCCCAGTGTAAAACCGGCTTTGCATGTGCACGATGCATGATCATCACGTGATCACTCCATCTGTTTGGTGAAAAAAGTATAGGTATTTCGATGGTTGGCGTGGAGTTAATGCTTATTTTTTACATAATTTATACTCAAACCCTTTACGTTCAATTCACTCAATAATTTCACTCAAGAGCAATCCCTGAACATCTTTCAAACTGCCCATACCGTTATCGTGCACATAGAAAAAATGCATCCTATCTAATCTGTACACGGTTTTATCAACTAGCGGCCTCTATTTACTCAATCCGGTACTAAAACTGAAGCTTCGGTAGTTGCAATACGAAATAAAGCGAAAGAAACAGACGAAGCGTACTAAGAAATTTTATTGTATTCCTCCCATCTCTACTTACGATTTCCGCTTTTTCCTTTTACGGGCGCCGAATTAAATTCCGTAAACTTGCCTGCCGTCCGCCCTTTGTACGTCGACTGTTCGCGTCGACGGAATTAACAAAAACACTGACATAAATTTCCCAAACGACCGACGGATTGAGCCGAAATAAGTGAGCAATGTGGGGCAACCGGTGATAGAAAAGGGGCGGTCTTTAATCTAGGAACGCCGAACCTCCGTGATCACTTGGTATTTTTTTGTCCTATAACTATGCTCGGGGATTTCTTTCGGTGATATATCGACTAGGAAGCCGTAGGTATTAAGTTCGTTTATCGGGGAAATGTGACAAAAGTAAGCGTTGCAATATATTGTAATGATAGCTAACAGGTTAAGGAAAAATGAAATTCGATGTAAACGTTTTATTCGTGTAATTTGCCGTATATTTTTTTCTTCTGTATTTATTTATTCACTACAACTTTGGTGTTAAAATGAACAAAAAAAAAGCACCAGCAAGTCTTGAAATTAATAAAATTCAACGCTTAACTCGACTGCTAACAGAAAAGATAAATATTTGCAAAAAGCACGATATAGAATACAGAAAGTAACAAGGGAAATCATCTCTCGTCTTCCCTTATTTTGCAACTACAGTTCTCACGAGACTATTATTCTAATGCACACATATTTTACAGCAACGTATTCTGTTGCATCCAATTTTACTACTGATATTTCGAAGTAACTCCAATATAAATAAACGGATAAGTTTTGTGCAGCGAATAGCATTAGATGTATTCACATTTAAGTATGATCTGTTTTATTAAATCTGCTTTGTTCACTGATATTGTAATTTTAACAAATAATATGACATTATGCAATACGTAGGTATAAAAAAGCAACTACAAGGGTTCTCCGTTAAATAGAAATTATTGTGCAGTGATTGGGTAATGTACTGAATAGATTCATTAAAAACTTGAGGTGTGTATTTGTTTCGTAAAAAATTCCAAATAAAATATGGCTTAAATCAGTTTCAAGTACGAATACGACATCGGAACACAAAAAATTCAAAGTTAGTTAACACGTACAAGTTTTAATACTTGTCTGAATAGAATGGAACCAACCAATCATGGAAAAAATTCTTTTCGGGATACATTATGGAGGCAAGATACGAATGCAAGGTTGAGTAGACTCTTTATCTATATGAACTCATTTCTGCACATGGTTCTTTCTTGGCTTTGCTCAAAAGGACACGAAGCGACAGAAATATTCTGTTAAACATCTTTATCATATCATTTCCTTCTACCCGAGGTGCACTGCGTTCTGTTTGTTGCCATTGTCTTTGCTAGAGTGCATGAAATGCCCCTGTCTGCTAAAATTTCCTTATACCTTCATTCCACGCAACTATGGGTCTCCTCCTGCCCTATTTGTCTTGTACTTCAGTTTTCCAAATTATTCTTGAATGTTTCAATTCCCCCATTCTAGATGTGACCGAACCATCTCAATTGTTGTGCCGCGATTTCGGTAATTATACTTCTTACTTTTTACCTTCCGATTTCTTCATTTCTTATTTTAGCTAGCTTTGTTACACTCTGTACTTTTCTCAATACTATCATTTCGCAGGCCTGTACTTTACTTTTCAGTCCATGATTGTGAGGAGTACATAAGTATGGGTGCTATTATTGACTCATACACCTTAATCTTTGTTCCTTTGCTTATTTCTTTTTTGTTGAAGCAGGTGCTATATAATGCTCTATAGATTTTATTGGTGTTTGTTATTCTATTATTAATTTCTCTTCCAAGACTACCTTTCCCTTCAAACATGGATCCAAGGTATTTAATAAATTGAGTTCCTTGTAGAACTACTTCTATTTCTATATTCGGAATATTGCGTCCTATTCCCAAAACTTCTGTCTTTTCTATATTTATTTTTAACCCGTACTCTTTTAATGCTTCAACCCATGCTCCTATTATGTATCTTAGGGCCTCTCATTTGCAATTAATAGATTAATTAGACCACCTGCGTACAGGAGTTCGTTGGCTGATATGGGTGCCCTATAAAAGAGTTCTTATGTCTGCTCTTTGCTTTGCGTGCTAATTCGTCCATTGGTGCCATAAAGAGTGGAGGGCTGAGTATAACTTTTTGCCTAACCCCTTTCCTTGTTTTGAATTGTTTTGTTGTTAAACCTCCAGTTCTTAAAATGTCTTCTATCATTTTATTGCTGTTGTTTCTCTATTTCAACACTTCCCATATCTTTCATCTTGAACCACTGTCGGAAGCTTTCTCCAGATCAATTGCACCTGTGTATATTGTTCAATTTGTTTTAATGATTTTTTCAGTTATTTGTCCAAGCTCAAATATCCAAATACTATTAAAATAAAAAATCATAATTAAGTTTAAGCGTATAGTTCCATAGCTTTGCTTAATATAATATAATATAATTCAGTCTTCTAACCAGAAAAGTGTCTTTGTAGGCTCGTGGTCTATTGTAGGAATCGTCATACTAAGCACATCCATTGAAAGGGTTTGATTGGTATGGTGATAGACCATGATCCTATGAGGGCATTTTTGCGATTAATTGTTTTTGGTATTTTTGATGTTTCTTATGTTAGGTTATGATTAACCCATCCTTGATGGACTGACAATTCATCAACTGTCCAAGTTAGTTCAGTAAATGGAATATTGACCCGCATGCCTTGCACTAGTAGCATCGACTTGAACGATTTGAGATAAGGTTAGCTATGAAAGTTTAGCACTCGGAAGAACGCTGGCAGTGCCCAATAGGCTGAAATCCGACCCCATTTTTTTCCATTACTTTTACATGGTATGGTGATTCCTACAATGGATCATGCGCCAATTAGGGCATTTTTTCGGTAAACCAAAGTGAAATCAGAATCTGATCGAACATCAATATAATGGAAGATCAAAATCACAGAGCTGATTTTGTTGGGCAAATCGTCACCAAGGGAGTTATGATGTAGATACGTATGGTTATATCATACATGTGTGGATTTTGTCTTCTAAGGCTGGCTATGAAGTTGTCTTCATTTTCTAAAGACGATTCTCACCAGCAAAATCAGTTTTATGAGCAAATACATACATGAAATAGTAAACATTTCCCACTAATATACACTAGAATCCGATTCTCTAATAGTCCTAATGTTCGTCCACGACGGTGGTTCCAGTCATTAATCCAGCAAACATCAATCCATAATTATTCGGTCCAAAAGCATAAGCTCCAAATGGAATGCGATCCCAAAACTATCTACCCGAAATCATCCCAAAGCTAATCGGTCCCAAATTATCTATCCCACACTTGTTTAAATTCAATACCTATTTGCCTGAGGAAGAGACACAGCGAGAGTTACGAGAAAAATATTCCTGATAATTAAATAGATTAAAACGAGTCTAAAAGGGAATATACCTTAGGTGGTCATCGGCAAATGCACGTGCTGATCGTTAACATCGTTACACGCAAATCCGAATCTCGCCCGATTATAACCTGCGTTATATTTAATATTGCGGGAGTTAAATCCTAGTGAACTAGATATCCATATAAATCCAAACCAGCGGTTGAATAATTTCAATTCCAAATGGAAATTTACGCCACACAAATCGTGGAATCTAGAAGCTAATGTCCGTAAGCATTAAAGGAAATATGAAACTGTTGAAAACAAGATTATATTAAATAGCATAAACTATTGTTTGTTGCTAGCACAAATTCGCAGGAAACCCAACAAATATCGGTAACGGTATGGATTTACAATAAATATGTCTCAGTAAAGATAGCAAGGATTGTGGGGCAGCACAATAAACACATTGTTCGGATTACTCCTCCCGCACAAAGTATTAATTAATTCGGGACGGCACGTGTTTCGGGAATCCGTGGATTCCCATTATCAAGTCGGATACCGAATTCGGTATCCGTAATCCACGTATTCCCGAAACACGTGTCGTCGGAGGAGTAATCCGAACAGTGTGTTTAAATATGTCTCAGATTACAAAAAGATATAAATGTAACATATACTAGGGTGAATACTAGAGTAAATTTATTTTGAATCGTTGCAGTTTTTGTGTGTGTTAAAATTGCTTAAATATTTGAATTTCTTTATTTCTTCTAAGTTCTGTTTACGTTGTTTTTTTCCTGCTTATTTCAGTGCGTATCTTGCCAAGTGCTTACTCTAACCCCATTTGCCTTGTAGTTATCAATGATACATGATCTACGTATACAGATTTACTATTGATTCTTCCATAATGTTCCACCTCACGTATTATTCCTTCACATTAAAATCCAAATGATTTTCAAAAAGAAGATTATACAATTTTACATTCATACTGTTCGAACAAATCCAAAGACCTCGATACAAGTGTTAACAAAATCCTCAATAAAGATTGCAAGAACTGTGGCTGTTACACTGCAACCAAATATACACTACGCATTCACACATCAGCATTCGCAACATAGACATGAAAACACAGACTAGTTCATTATTAAAGTAGTTAAGTACATCAAGGTATTTTTGATTCCTCACAAAAAATATGCAGTCCGCTTAGAGCAACAACAGTGGCTTTACAGTCATGCGGTTGACAATGGGCATCCAGTTATTCCAGAAACACCCGTCTCCTATTTATTTGTGAGGTAACAACTCTTCTTATAATACTTGAATGGAGGTGAGAAAAATCTTTTCAACCACGTAATTTCAAATCGATATGAATATGTCTGCCTTTGAGTGAACTTTCTTTCCTCAATTATGTAAGGATATAAAATGAATGCCTCATTAATCAAAATTTATCCTTCCTGATCCATTATACACCATGCAAAAGTCCATATAATAATCAAGTCAACTAGGCGGTATACGTATTTTCTAGTATCACAAGATGCTAGCAACGGAAACAGTGGTACTCTGTCACAGAACAGTATCTTAATAAACTAAATATCGTTACAACGCTTACAATCGTTGTTATATTGCAACATCAAATGTAAATTTTTGCTCTGTCAAAAAGAATGCAGGCAACTGTAATACCGACTGGCGAGTATTGTATATACCTAGCACATATGTTTACCACACATTTCATAAAGCACGGAATTAATTTCATCCTTTAATCAAAATAATTTAAAAGCTCATGCAGAATGTATATAGTTGTCACTAAAAGCCCTGCCAATGAAAGGGTTCGTATATAGCAGCTGCGCTTTGTAACGCTGTGCAGTTTTAATTTTAAAAATTCCCAAGTTTTTGCACAAAGAGATTTAAACATATTTAAATTGATGTGGTTCATCATAATCCGTCCTCTTCTACGTAATGGTGCAGAGGTAATTCTATTATATAAATGCAAGCAAGGATTACGCTTCACTTCAAAAACATAAAAATAAAATAAATTTATGTGCATTTTGGGAGCCCCATACAAAATTTTCTTCACACATAAACTGTTTAAAATGTTTGTTATACCTTCAAAATGGTGATTTATTAAACAACTAAACTAAAACAACTGTCACTTACTTTGCCACGCCATCATGAAGCTAATTTCTCCCTCCAAACCCATGTCCTGTGTCATACAAAGTTCTGACTTCCATTAAAACTTCCTAATTTAATTAATGGCACTAGCATACATTTATAATGTACAAATACTACGAGTACATTCATTTACTGTGAGTGTAGTGAAACAACAGAGCGACTTGGCAAAGACCAAGTTGCGGTGTTAAGAGAGACTCTTTACTACCTCTATGTGTAGTTGAAAGTTCCTCGCAATCTTAAGTTTTCCCTAAACAGAAGTTCACTGAGTGTGTGACGTACAAAAACGGGAAGTTGAAAGTTGGTAAATGCTGATTTAAATTCAAGATTTCCCATTTAGTTGCTTTCTTGCTTACTGCTCCTAGCAATCCTTAAGGTCGATTTGGATGACGAGCGTGAATGGAATGTAGCTGATGTTTAGATAATGAAATCCGGATCCCATAATAATAGAATAACACGATTGAACTGACGTATGAACAGATTTGAATATGTATTGTGGGACTGCTTAGAATGGTGTGCAAGTTATAAAAATAATAATAATATATATTTATTGAGTATGCCAATCTAACATTGGCTTGAATCGTCATGTAAATACATAAATATATAAAATAAGTATATAACAACGTCATTTACAACAAATAATTTACAAAAATAAACAGAAAATCTACTGATTTACATATTCGTTAATGGTATAGAATGCGTTCTCCAATAACATCTGTTTTACGCGCTGTTTGAAAATTTTAGAGCAACCGTATCTCGGCCGGAAGACTATTATATAGTTTTAGGCTCATTAATGCCGGAGATTTTTTTGTTAATCTGTGTTGTGGAATAGTCATAAAACTTAATTTTCTGGTTTAGTGCGAATGCATTGCCCTACACGATTCAAAATCATGTATGTGTTCCTTAATGTATATCAATGCTTTATAAATAATAATGCAGGGAACGGTTAATATGTTTTAATTTTTAAATGTTTCTCTACAACTGCCTCTATAAGGTAGATTAAAAATTAATCGTATAAAACGTTTCTGTAGAATAAAGACTCTTTCCCAGTTTGTGGCCACACCTCCGACAATCACATTGTAGGAAAGCACAGAGTACACCAACGAATAAACATTTACTAGATCTTGCTGTTTTAAGACATTTTTTATTGTATCCATGCATAATTTATTAAACACGTTTAGTGTGACCAAAGTGGTATTTAACAAAACTGATCAAAAAATTTTACCTTCTGTATTATTACATTTTCTTACTATACGGCTACTTTTGTCGAAAACAAAATCATTGAGGTAAACTGTAGTGCAGTAAACGCTATCAGGATTTTGCATGTTAAATTGGAAAGAATTTCAACGATGATAAACCAAAAACACCGAAATCCCAGGGAGAAACGTTGATATGTGCTAAGGTTATATTCATTCCCTTTTATTCGCCGCCAGTAACTTAAAAGCGCTGGACAACTTGGCGTAAATAAATTCCGCTGGGTTTATGTGACGTTTGTTACGATCCAGCGATCTAATAGCGTGTGAGATCGGCACGTTTCGCCTAGCCAGCGCCTCAGCTACTATCAACTGAACGCGCGCGTTAGCTTTTATCTACGTGTATTTTAGAGTAGCACCTGCAGAACATCGATGTCCACTACGCAAAATATTTTTTACAGTAAGCCTTATTGCTACACGAATTCATAGGTGCAGTATACGAAGGGAATCACTTGTACTCAATACAAGTGAAACAAGTACGAGGATAATCTGACAATTTTGCAGCCTCAACATGGAGGCCATGTTCATGTTGAGGCTGCAAGCTCGTCAAAAATTTTGTGGTGATTTCACATGCGTTGATATATACTTTTGAAAATTGCCTCCATTTTGGAGGCTCAGTTGTTAGTTAACACTCGTTTATGTCAGTTGATGTTAATACTTGTGTTTGAAAGACAATACGACTAGGCAAATTAAAGCCGAGATGGACGCTATGAAAGAGGACTCTGCACCATCATTTGCCGCAGTGAAATTTTGCTAAATCTAAACGTGGTCGTACCCGTTTGGTTAACGATGAACGTTTGAAACGGCCAAAAACTGCCACCACTACAGAAAACATAGGAAAATGTTACCAAACGGTACTAGACATCCCCCGAATTAAGATCAGAAAGATTAAAGAGGCTGTGGCAATGTAGAAACAACTTGCTTTTCATGCATTGGCTAAATATTTGGGCATGAAAAGGGTAACCACGAGTTGTGTGCCGCGCTTGCTCGCTCAGGACCAAGAACGTATTCGAAAAACAGCCGCTTTTGAAAAAAAAAGAAAGTATTGTTCCGCCCCAAAACAACGCACCGTCTCACACTTCAATTAACCTGCAATCACTATTATTCAAGAGGTGTTCTGTGTGATGCATATCTCCCACAGTGTTACATCTAACATTAATTTCCTTGGTAGATACTGCTGAGTTCTTCACTCGCTAAGGTGGTAATGATATTTCTGTTTTCATTTTTTCACACTTCAATAGTCGCCATTGCAAAAATTTATGAATTGGGGTCCCAATTGATGGACAACCTATGGTGTCCACCACACCTGCCTCCCCCCACGGATTTTTTTTTGTTTTCTATTTTCAAAGTTTCGTTGGGAGGACAGAGGTTTTCAAAGGGTCGCCTCATTGAAAGTTGCCTAGTTTGCAGAACAGGCTGCCGACTAGTGTTTCGACGGATTGAAAAGATGGCAGCATTGCTGGGCAAAGTTTATAGCCTTATAAACAGACTATAAATAATAAAATAATAAAACTGAATTGGGCAAAAAATTACTTGTTTCTGTGTTTGAACGGAAACTTTTCAGGCTGCCTTTGCAGTTTTAACAATTAAATAATTAAAATAAGTTAAATATAATCTATATAAATATAATCTTAATTATGTATTGTAACCTTTAGTTTTATATACTATATTTATTCACAGTATTTAGGGGTGACCATAAATATTTTGTGGATATCGTTGGTTTGTTGACCTTGGATGGGAGAGCGCTCGGACCGATTTCCGTTTGTTGGGATCAATAGCTCCGATATGAATCTTTCAAATGAGCGGATACTAGTAGAGCAGGTACCAGTTAAGGCATATGTAAGTATTCCGTAGTGGTCTAGTGGGTTGGTTGCTAGACTACTAAACTGAAGGGCCCGGGTTCGATTCCCGGCCGGTGCCAATAACATCGATGGCGTTTTTACGGCCACGGTTCGACTCAGGCTGTAAAAATAAGTACCTGGAAGTCAAATTCTGGGGTAATAATAGGCGGTCGGCTCGTGCCGCTTGCCACGTTACAGTCCTAGTGTACCGAAAAGGCTAATAACCATAGCAGACCACACCCTCCTGCCTTCCCCTAAGAGCCTGGAGGCTTGTTAAAAGGGGACTATTATTATTATTAAGTATGTGCGCTATAAGCTCGTAAAGCAGGAGGTGTATATGTCATCAGAACCTACAATTTGAAGTACTTCTTTAGCAATTTTATCCACGCCCATGTATGCCATTTGAATCAAGTTTGTTTGGTAATGTGAATAGTGTTTAGGTTACTAGAATATTCATTTCATTTTGATCAAATTGCCACAGGTGCGTTCAACTTTTCTTGTTTTGTCTAAATCCTCAAATTCTCGACTAACCCCAACATTTCCCTAGGAGAATAAATAGTACCACCAAACGATAAATTACCCAAAAATAACACCTTATTTCCTCACTTCGATAATCAATAATTCATGATTCTGCCGACAGTTACGCAGCTGCCTCCCTTCTCCATTCTCCCACCATCCTCTACCCTTTTCCCGGACCCACCCGCCAAAGTCTTATTTAAAAGACGGCTGGCGGCTCATTCCCAGCCTACTGCGATAAATGCGACAATTGGGAAATTTTTTCCTTACCGCGCCTCCTCGAACCATTACGTCCTGTATTATTCATAGATCTGCGGCAGGAGAAAAACGGCTTATTTCCTTCGCGGTCCACTCTCCCGACGGTGGAAAAGGGCTCCCCGAAGGAAGTAGGAAATTCCTATCGCCCTCGAAGGCGGAGAAGGAAGAATTATACGCGGGCCTCGATATTAAAAACAGAACTGTGAGCGGTATAAGCTAGGCATGCGAGAAATTTTACGGAGGTTGGTGGGCAAATGTTGAAAAGATGACGATGAGAGTTGAGTTTGATAAATGATACGCGCCGAAATTAAATAATAAAATCAATATGTGCTCCCCGAACCTGTGAAAATATCATCTGCGGACCTGAAAATTGTTTCCGTATGTTTCAAAAAATGCTTTATACTCAATTTTCACGATTTATTTCACTTGAAAAGGAGGGCCAAATTGCTTTTTCTTTTTTTTTTTTTTAGTTGCTGGCTAATGAAATTTCGGAATGATAACATCAATAATCTACCAAGAGGAAAACAATGAGAGCAGCAAAAAATCGCTTCCATTACCACGTTACAATTCTGATTAAGAGGGGATCAATTTTAGCCCCAAGCGCATTCGACCCGACGTTTCTCTCCTAGTATTCCATCTCCTCTTTTCTTTTATTTAGGTTTCTGGAACGCACTATTAAATATGCATATCGTGTTATTGTGTATTAATTGCGAGGATATTAAATTCCGGAATGCTTCCTTAATTAAACTGTATACGCGATGAATGCGAGGAGATAGGAGATACGCTAATGCCAAAACGAAACTAATTACTGACATTATTTGATCTAGCTAGCTGAAGTATTATTCTGGTAATTTTTGGTCATTAAATGTGAAAAGTTATGAGTACGAGCTAATAACTCAAACTTAAGTAAGATTGTCTTTTACACAGGGTATGTGCACCGAAGAATACCAAATCGCGGAGCGAGAAATGCAGTCATTGAACAAGTGAGAATGCAATCCATGAAGGTCCAACTAATTCTGTATAACGACAATCTCAAGAATTAAATTTAAGCATAGCCATGACACACAATCTTCTTGAACAAGACCTTCAAATGCTTCCTCACAAAATTCAAATGTATCATCATGAACTGCTTCTCCGAGATTATTAAAAAATATTGCTTTAATTGGTTTTATAACAATATTAATAACAATATTAATAATATATTAATACAGTTTGGAATATTTTACTGATGAAACATGGTTTCACCTAAGTGGGAATATCAATTCTCAAAAAAAAAGCGTTGATGAACTACGAAGTCCAAACTGGTCATTTCCAGCATGATTCTGCTAAACCAGATCCTGCAGAAGCTACTCTGAAATATCTGCGAGGATTTCTCGATGACAAAAGATGATTTAGAAACTAGTCTTTTAACGCTAATAACTCCACTGTGTTTCAAGGATGCAGCAAGGGTTAGAAAACGCTGACATTGAATTAACTTATTTCTTTATTGCCAAATATTTCCGACACAGATAGTGTCTTCATCAGGACTTGAAATATTTAATTATAAAATCCTTACGTTAACTGAGTCGGGGAACATAATTCAGCTCGTAAGTTCAAAGAGGAA